>CAUYUJ010009558.1:67500-117500 GCA_963575745.1 Prorocentrum cordatum | reverse complement strand
CGAAGAGAAACCCGTTCCAGAGCGTTCTCGCACGCTCCGAGAAGGCCGCGGCGCCAGAGACACCCTCCAGATCCGCCAGATCTCAGGCAGTCGCGATGATTCTCACCCGAGTTCGGCCTCGTCCTGGCTTCGTCTGCCCGAGGTGCTGGGTTCAGGGAGGCCCCCCCTCTGGGGGCCCCTCTCTCGGGGCCCCGGGGCCGTAAGAAACGGATCCAGGGGTCGGGTGGTGCAGTTCATTTGATGCAGCGAAACGGGGGTGGTGCAGTTCATTTGGTGCAATAGGGTTTGCGGGGTTGCAATACATTGGGGACGTGCAATACATTCCGGGGCACAAAGGTTTCGCTGGATTTCCGCGTGCAATACAATGCAATACATTCCTGTGGCGCAGCACGTTTGCAATCCGTTTGCCCCAAGTCTATTGCACCACCCCTTTTCAGCTGGACCCCCTTTTCGGTCATTCAAAGGGATGAAGAGTTGGTACGAGGTGGACCCAGAGAGGGGACCAGGGAGCGGATTTGGCCTCATTCGCAGGCCTGGAGGTTGACACCAACACCAATTTCGGCGGTGTGCCCCCACCGATAGACGAAGATCCCGATCTCTGTGATGGTGGTAACATTCTGGCTTCCAAGGTGGCCGAAACATTACCACCAACGCCGAAGTCTAGGATCATCTTCCCCCTGTGGAGGCAACCCCCTGTGTTGGTGTTGGTGCCCATGTCCAGGCCTCCAACTCATCGCTCCCTGCTGACCGATCCGCGTGGGCACCCACTGGTGCAGAGCCCCCGGCCGCGACCCCCCGTGATCATCGGAGAGCGACTCGGGATGAGAAGACCGCCCAGGGCCGATGGTGGTCGGGACTTCTGGCGATCCCGCACTGGGAAGAATCAAGATAGCGCATGTCTGGGTCCGCTGTCGGGTCGGACGCAGAGGTTTGGGGGGCTTGCACAGGGGTGTAGGGGCAGCGGGGGCGGCTTCTCAGAAGGAGGCTGGTTTTCTTAGAAGGCGCGGGCCTCGCCGACAGATGTAGGGCGGGCGCCTTCTGACTAAGAAGCTGTCTCCTTCTTAGAAGACTTCTCCTTCTTATAAGCCTTCTTAGAAGCCTTCTCCCTACCCCCCTGTGCGGCGGCGGAGGGGGGTACGGGGGAGGTTGAGGGGAGTGGGGGGGGAGTTGGAGGGGAGGAGGAAGAGAGGAGGAGGAGGAGGAGGAGGAGGAGGAGGAGGAGGAGGAGGAGGGAGGAAAGCGAGGAGGAGAAGAGAGGAAGAAGAGGAGGAAAGGAGGAGGAGGAGGAAGGAGGAAGAGGGGGAGGGGGGAGGGGGAGGGGAGGGGAGGGGAGGGGGAGGAGGAGGAGGAGAGGAGGAGGAGGAGGAGGAGGGGGAGGAGGAGGAGGAGGAGGAGGAGGCGGAGGGGGAGGGGAGAAGGGGGAGGGGAGGGGGAGGGGGAGGGGGAGGGGCGAGGAGGAGGAGGAGGGAGGGAGGAGGAGGAGGGAGGAGGAGGAGGAGAGGAAGGAGGGGGAGGAGGGAGGAGGAGGAGGAAGAGGAGGAGGAGGAGGAGGATAGAGGAGGAGGAGGAGGAGGAGGAGGAAGGAGGAGGCCGGAACCGAGGGGGGTAGGGGGGGGGCGCACTCTGCTGCACATGCAGCCGGTCTCGGTCGGCCCCATCCCGCAGGGCACCCGCCTCGAGGCACTGGGGCGTGCGGCGCCCGGGAGGCCCTGGGAAAGGCAGCTGCGTGAGCTGAAGCGCGGACCTTCCTTCACTGTTGTGCTGTTGTGGACGACGATCAATGGAGAGAAAGCACGTTGCCCAATATTTTCCAGATGTCTAAAGCATGTTTTTAGCATGTCTCAAGCTTGTAAAGCATGCTTTAAGCATCTTTAGAGCATGCTTCCGACATTTTGAACACATTTTCAATTCAATGCTCGGATTGTTAGGGTGTCCATTGCCATGGCATCCACAACTTTGACGGACACCCCGTCCGTCCGGCCCGACATCCGCACGGACACGTTGGACCGAGGAGGCTCTGGCGTCTAAGAGGGAGTGCTCTGGAGCCCTCCCAAGAGAGCCCCCCCCATGAGCCCAGAGGGCCCCAGAAGGGCCCAAGAGGCCCCGGCAGCGGTGGCCCGGGGGCCCCAAGAGGCCCGCCCAAGAGGGCACTAGGAGGTTCCCGAGACATTCCGAGAGGTCCCGAGAGGGCCCCCGAACGATCCAAGAGCGCCAGAGAGGCCTAGAAAGTGCTTCGGGAGGGCCGCACAGGCTTCAGCAGCCTCGACAAGCCCCTCTGGGACGAGCCTTCTGGGCGTCGCGGCCGCAGGCGTGGCGCCGCGGCGTAGAAAGGGTCTCAGAGGCGCGCGCACTGGCCCGGGCCACGTAGTAGGGACATGCTGGATTCGCCCCGGGACACACACACATATACACACACACACACCTACACACATACACACACACACACACACACACACACACGCACACACACACACGCACACACAGGGAAACATCCCGACGCACACGCACACATACACCGAAACACCACACAATATCGCACACAAAAGTGCGCACACGCTCACGCACACGCACACGCACACGCACACGCACACGCACACGCACACGCACACGCATACGCACACGCACACGCACACGCACACGCACACGCTCACGCTCACGCTCACGCACACGCACACGCACACGCAAACGCACACGCACACGCACACGCACACGCACACGCACACGCTCACGCACACGCACACGCACACGCACACGCACACACACACACACACGCACACACACACACACACGCGCGCGCATACGCACTCACAAGCACGCACGCACGCACGCACTCACGCGCATGCACACACACACACACACACACGCTACATCTATACACGTACATAGGCATTCGGCGTACATGCGCGCCTACATACCTGCGAGGCGTGCACTTCGTTTCCGACGAATCATTTTGCAGTGCTTCAGATGCTCAAACCCTTGAGTGCAGCACCGTGCGAGCGCCAGTCTCCAAGGCGCAAATCGTCTGCAGAGGGTTCAGGCCAAGCCAGACAGTCGACTTTGATTGGTAGGCCAGCCCTTCAAATCATGGGTGCCCATTGTGTCCTGCGCTGTCCGCCCTAAGCCCCCCGCATTCCTGGGCCCTTGTGGCTCTCGGAAGGGTCCGCTGTCCTCCCGCGTGTCCACCCCGATGCAAGTCTACTACATGTGCGCACCACTGGACAGCCTCAGACGCAAACGTGCTCCAACGAATGCAGCCTTGAATCCTCCCCGTGCTGTCAAGAGCGACGCAGCCGAAGTGACACCCCTGGACCTCCGGCCCGCCGAGGCGAGCGAGCCCTCGTTCGACGTCCGCATCTGCGTCAACGTCCTGCTGCGGCGGCTGGCCGAGGAGACCCCGGTCAACGGCAGCGGCGGCCCGGGCCCGGGCGGGCCCACAGGCATGGGCGGCCCGGGCCCCATGGGCATGAGCGGACCAGGCCCTATGGGCGGGCCCCCAGGCATGGGGCCGCAGGGCATGGTCGGCGGTCCGGGGGGGCCCCTGCCCCCAGGCATGGGCGGGCCCGGCAAGGGCGGGCCCCAGGGCATGGGCGGCCTGGGCATGGGCGGGCCGCAGGGCATGCAGCAGGGTGGCTGCCCCCAGCAAATGATGCAGAAGGGCATGCACCCGGGCATGATGCAGCAGGGCAAGGGGATGCCCCCAGGCATGATGCAGCAGGGCAAGGGCATGCCTCCAGGCATGATGCAGCAGGGCAAGGGCATGCACCCTGGCATGATGCAGCAGGGCATGCACCCTGGCATGATGCAGCAGGGCAAGGGCATGCACCCTGGCATGATGCAGCAGGGCAAGGGCATGCACCCTGGTATGATGCAGCAGGGGAAACGCTGAGGCGCGCGCCGCCGGCTGCAGTGCCCTCTCGTCGATCACGCCCGATGCACTGCCGCTCCCCCGATGGGGCCGAATAGCGCCTCGGTGCTTGGCATACTCATCCCTGCACTGCTTTGGTTCCTCCCCATGCTGCCCCGTTCTTGCCCCGCTGCTGCGATCCACGTCCTCGCTCCCGCGGCCCGCCCGCGAGCTGGGGCGACGAGGCTGCGAATCAGGCGAGGACTGAGGAACCCAGGCAGGCACGACCAACCACGCCCCCAGGGTACGCGACACTGCGCTGTCTAGGGGTGCCCTTCCGTCCTCCGGCCCTCCTGCATACCATGCCATACCGCGTGTCCCCTGGCCCCGTGGCTTGCCCGTTGCATGGCGCCCCTGGGTGGGACCAGGCGACCCCGATGGACATAGGACAACCTGAGCTTTGCAATACGCAGCGCTCGTGGTCCCGACCCCTCCCCCAGCTGCAGCTCCTCGCCACGGATCCGTTTCGATCGCTCGGGGACACAACACAGCGGCCACCACAGGCGGGAAGCTCGAGGCACAGACTCCCGGATGGACAAACAGACATCGTCGCTGGGGGGCGAGGACTTGGGGGGGGCGCTCAATGGGGGGGGGGGGGCAGCGAGGGCTGCAGAAACGGGGCCCTTCAGGGCCCCTAAATGGGGCCCTTTGAGGGCCCAAGAGGGGGCCTCCAGGGCCCGAAAAGAGCACCTTTTCTCCTCCCGAGGGTACCCTTGCATCCTTGCCCCTTCGGCCCATCCTGAGCGCCTTTCGTTGGTCAGCCTCGTCCGACAAAAAAGTTCACGTGGGAATCCAAGGCCCTCTGCACCCTCACCGCGCATCCTGACGACACGGGTCGACTGCATCGCCCCCCCCTCCCCGCCCAGGCGCGCCCACCGTCGGAGCCCAGGCTGCCCCCGCACAGGAGCGCGCGGCCCGACGCCGCACCTCGCGTGCCGCGGCCTGGCCCTTGGCATCGCTCGGACGTGTGCATTCTTCCTTCGGCGAGGACCATCGAGGAGCATCCTTGATCATTTGGCGAAGAATGCCACACACGAAGCCGAAAAAAAACACAGGGAATGGACGTCCGAGCGATGGCCAGGGCCCCCGCGAGGGCGCCGCCCCCCCCCCCCCCTCCCGGGGGGCGGCGGGCGCGGAGGGGCGCGCGTGCAGGCGGACCCCCGCCGGGCGACGGGAGGGCGGCGCGGGGCGACGGGAGGATATTATGCCCGTGCCCGCGGGCGGCCCCGGGTGGCGTTCCGTGCGTGCGTGGGCTACATAGCTCGTGCGGGGGGGGGGCGTGGCCGAAGGAGTGCGCCCAGGGCGCTGCAGGCCCCGGAGGGTTCCTCATCTGACGAGGGCGGCGGTGGTATCCACGGCCACGCCTCAGTTGGAGGTCTACCGGCCTCCAGACCCTGGATTCCCTCTCGAAGGGTTCCTCATGCAATGCCCCCACCGTGCCCCTCATCCTCTCAACCCCTTCCTCCCAACACGGGAACTGTCCGTCTCAATGTTGGCCGCCGCGCGAAGAGAGCGAAGCAGGCAGCAAAGAGCGGCGGGGCCCGGTAGCATGCAGGAGGGCCCCGTGCCCTGTTGGATGCCCTCGGCCTTCGCTCGCGACGGTGCTGCTCCTCCTCCCCTCCGAGGCGCACAAGGTGAACGTTTTTTCATTCATTGGTTTGCCGATTGGCGCGGGCCCTCGCCCCCCCCGATCCCCACACGGAGCAGATCTTGGCTGTTTTGGGCGCCTTTTTCAAGCCAGGTGGAGTCTCCCCCAGACGCACTGCTGCAAACAGACGCATTAAGCAGAGGTCCCGAGCCAGACCACCGCCCCCTTCCCACCCCCGCTTCCGCCCAATGTCGAAACGCCGAATAAGAAAGCGTTCACAAGGTCCTGATGATTGCACGCCGGTCGCTGAGAGCAGGTAGTTCTATCGGGGGAGATCCAGATCCCAATCTATTTCTTGGGCGCCATCATACTTCAGGGGGTCGGTCGGAGGCCCCCATCTGCTTCCAACGCCCTGCTCCTCCATGCTTGTACCCGCTTGTTTCGACCGACTGGTATACGAGGGAAGCAAGCAGTGACATACAGCATGCACATGAAAACTCGGAGCTCCGCGTTGATTTGAGGGATCGGCGCAGGAGCCCCCTGGCGGAGCCTGTGGAGCCGCCCATAGCGCGCTCCGGAAGGGGGTCCAGCGCCGATCCAAGAGATCCGCGCGGACTATGTCCTCGTTTGGTCCCCTGGATACGTTCCAAGGTTTCCAAGCCAGTCTGTGGCTCCCACATGGGCTCTGGAGACAAGGGCCCGTCTACTAAGGAACTCTCTAGGCGCATCCTGTTCGTCACAGTACCCCTCCGTCCTTTTCATGTATGTCATCTGCTCATCGGTGTCTCCTCGATGATCGGGGAGGAAGCAACGGCCTGAACATAAACTGTAGCTCCAGGCGGATTTTATGCATCGTCGCTGGGGCATGATGGCGGCGCCTATGTCGCCGCTCCTGGCGCGCTCCGCGTGCCATGGAGGGTGGGCCAGCGCCGATCCGAGAACTCTGAGCTGAGCTTCGAGAGGTCATGCTCATGCAGTTGTTTTGTTATGTTATGTTGTTTTCCTAATCGTTCCTCCTCCCTCCTCCTTCCTCCTCCTTTCTGCATCCATGGACGCCGTGAACTGCAAAAGGGTTCGCTTTTGGTGTCTCGCTGCCACTAGCGCATACTGGGGGGTCATCGGGGGAGGACGGCTGGCGCGGAGCGTGTGCCGCTACTTGCCGCCGGCCCGCTGCCGCTGCTTGCCGCTACCCGCCGATCCCCCACCAGCACCTCGACCGAGCTAGGCTGCCACACAGAGAGCAGCGAGCGCGCGCCTCCCTGCTGTGCTCCTGCGACGCCCTCCCCCTGCTCTCTGCTCTGCTCCTGCCGCACATGGCTGACGAACCAACAACACACACCCATACCTATAGGGGGATCGGAGAGGGCTATGGGTGCGCGTTGTCGGATGGCGGTCCCCGCTCGACCGGGAGCGTTCCCCAGGGTCCGACAACCCGCACCCATACCCATAGCCAGTCCTCCTCCCAACGACCTCCCTATGGGTATGGGTGTGTGTTGTTCGTTCGTCAAATGGCCGCCAGCGCTCCCGTCCTCGCTGCGGTGGTCGGCTGCTTCCGCCACCCCGCCACCCCGCTCTCCCTGTCCGGAGGCTGGCCTCCGCCACCGCGCTTGGCCGTCGAGCCATCCCGCCGTCGTTGGTCGCCGAGCCGGCGCGCCGCAGCGCCCTTGGCTTTCCCCCGCCCTCATCCTCCTCCTCCTGCTCCCTCCTCCTCCCTCCTCCTCCTCCTCCTCCTCCTCCTCCTCCTCCTCCTCCTCCTCCTCCCTCCCTACACCTCCTGCTCCTCCCCCTCCTTCTCCTCCCTCCTCATCCCCTTCCTCCTCATCATCATCATCCTCCTCATCATCCTCCTCCATTCCTTCTCTTTATAGATAACTCCTCCCTGTCGCTCCCCGAGGCCAGTTTTCAGGGCGGGCTGGGCATTTTGCCTGAGACTTCCTTCGGGGCTCAAGAGACGGGGGTCAATGCAAACGGGGTCAGACAGGGCACTGGATCCTGCAGGATCCTGCGAAGACCCCTTCTGGCTGACCCGGGTTAGCGAGCCGCTCGTGGCTGCGAGGCGGCCGCGCATATTGGCTGACCCGGGGTTGCGAAGACCTGCGTTGCAGTTTTTTGGTTTCCTGCTGACCCGGGTCTGGATTGACCCGGGTCAGAAGGTCCCCGCTTTCTCACCATTGACGACTGAAGCTTCAGAAATGACCACAGTTTCACACATGGAGGGCGGGTCCCTTTCGAAATGTGGCTCTCGCCAGAGCGCTGCGTACATCCGCTCGAAAAAGTTGCAAGAGCTTCACAGATTGAGGGCGGGCCGTTTTCAAAATGTGGCTCTCGCCTTAGCGCCGCGCGCATTCGTCGTAAACATGTGCAAGAGCTTCACGGATTGAGGGCGGGTCGTTTTCAAAATGTTGCTCTCGCTTCAGCTCCGCATACCTTCGTTTTAAACATTCGCAAGAGCTTCACGGATTGAGGGCGGGGGGGGTTAAACATGTGGCTCTCGCCTTAGCGCCGCGCACATTCGTTTTCAACATTTGTAAGAGCTTCACGGAATATCATGATCAACGTAGCAGGATTGGTGTTTGGGAAGGGTTCAGGATTATGCGGGTGCAGCAGTTATGTTGGTTCGCGGTGTCAAATTCCCCAAAGTGACGCTCTGGCACGATTCCGGATCGTCAAGACGCAGCAGTCAGGTTGATGCGTGGCGTGCTTTAGGGTTTTCAAACGGTTGTCTTCCAACGAGGCAGTTCCCCCCTCAACGGAAATGAACCGTCGTGGGGGCCTGTGAAGAGGGAGCTTGGAGGGAGGTTAATTCCAACATCGTTGATGGCTCCTGGTTTTACACTGGTCCTCCTCCTCCTCCTCCTCCTCCTCCTCCTCCTCCTCCTCCTCCTCCTCCTCCTCCTCCTCCTCCTCCCCCTCGATATCCCCCTCCGTCTTCCTCCCCCTCGATATCCCACGGCGTGCCGCGGGGGCGCCCCTCCGAACGGGACGGCGCGCCCCCGCGCGGGTAGTTTAGCCGCGGCGGGCGCCCCCGCCGGCAGCACGGCGCGCGCGGAGGTTCTCCCGCGCGACAGAGGGGGCCGGGTATAGCTATAGGGCCCCCGCACGTGGGATCGGGTATAGCTCAGAGCGTGAATTACCTACCCCGCTTACGCTTCCAGGCAAAACCAAGTCATACCACGCGCCTCCTCGTCAAGCGGCCTGACCAGTACAGGCCGTAGTTTGGCATCGCTTGGTTTCTCTTGGAAGCGAGGGTGGTCAAAAGCGAGGTAGGTTTGTTTGCCCCCTAATAGCCAGGACCCCGGGTAATGGGACCCGGTTAGTGGTAGGGCCCTGGGGCCCCTCGATTGGCCCGATGCACTAAACCAGGCTTGCGTAGCTGGTGTTTTTCGGGTGACGGCAGCTCCGGTGAGCGGAGCGGGGCGGGGGGGGCGCCCCCGGGTACACATCATTAAACCAGGTTCCACTAAACCCAGTTCTGCCAACGCCCGAGGGGAGCCGGTTAGTGATCGGGCCCCGAAGCCCCGAGCATACGCTGGAATCACTCAACCAGGCCTGCCGCAGCTGGAATTTTACGGGTGGCTGCAGTTCCGGACAGTGGAATGGGGCGGGGGGGCGTCCCCCAGTACACATATCATTGAACCAGGTCCCACGAAACCCAGTCCTGTCAACGCCCGAGAGGATGGGGGCAGAACGACCAGGGAGAGGAGGCAGGGGTGACCATACCGCCGTGGGCGTGAAAAAAAGCCCACCAGGCATAGTGCACATTGCTGCTGCGTTCAGAACACCCCAGCCCCCCAATTGCACTGTTGCGCAGACCACGGGGTTGCCTGGGCGGTGGATTTTGGGGTGTTTTTTTAAGCCGATGCTTGTGCCCCCGACGACGGCCGCGAACGCAACATTGAAATGGGGGGTCCGGGGTCGGCACCTTCGACGCAACATCTGTGGATGTGCGTTGTTTACGCCAACAGTGGTACTGCTACCCTTCCCTTGTTTTCCCCCTCTTGGGCCTCCTCGGAGGCCCTCGTCGCCACCGCTCGATTCGCCTCGCAATTCTGGTCAGAGTGCACCCAGGCAGAGGAGGTCCGGGGAGTTGCGGTATCGGCACTTTTTGGTTATGGGTTTCTCCAGGAGGGACGTCTCGGGGGCAGCGTTGTAAGTTCGAGGTTCGAGGGTTCAGGTCTTCGGGCGCCTCTGTCAGTTCTCGGCGGTACTCCGCCCTCTGCAGGGTGCGCTCCGGCGGCTGCGCCTGAGCGAGGCTGGTCTGGCGGCGGAGGAGGGAGTCTCGGGTGCAGCGGGATAGGTCCGATAATCTCAGGGGACGAAGAGGTACCAATACCCGTACCCTTTCCTCGTTTTCACCTTTGGGAGCCTCCTGGGAGGCCCTCGTCGCAGTGGCTGGATTCGCCTCGAGCTTCTGGTCAGAACACACCCTTGCAGAGGTCTTGGAAGTAGTGGTATCGGTATCTTGTGGCTCTCCCAGCAGTATCGGGCACAGCGCCACTCGAATCATCAACACAAAAGCTAATAGGCATGTACGCTTTCGAGGGTCCGCGCGGATTTTTGTCCTGGACCTGCGCTGGGCCCCCCTGGCTGCGTCTCCAGCGCCGCCCCCGGCGCGCTCGGCGCACCAGGGGGTGGCTCCAGCGCAGATCCACCAGATCCGCGCGGACCTCCGAAAGCTTCACGTCGTGGTTTTTCTTCGTCTGGCCAGGTCGGGGGTAGGCGTTCCAGCCTGGGGGTGCGTGGCAGCCTGGGGGGGGGCTCCAGCCTGGGGGGTGCCTGGCAGCCTGGGGGATGGGCTCCAGCCCGGGGGCGCGCTCCGCGCGCCAAGGGGGAGGTCCACCCAGATTCAATCCATCCGCGCGGCGGGCCTCGGGCTCGAGTTGAGTTCGGGCCTGCCCCTCTACAGAAGGAATATGCAACCAAACCAAAAGATAGTATGGAAAAAACGATGTTTTGTTTAGCTCATGCTCAAACCATGTGGGGATATTTGTTGTTTGGTATTTCTATTTGTTCGCCCAAAATCCGCCTGTATGGGGGACACGCCCGACCTACGGCTCGAGGTTATCCGACGTTCTCGTATCTCTCCAGCCTGGGGGCGCGTTCCCGACGGAGCTCCAGGGGTGCCCCGATCGCCCCGAGCGGCTGCCGGAGAGCCGAGCTCCTGCCCGAGAGCCAGGGGCAGCTCGTCACGGGTGGAGGCGGTGAGGTGTTGCTGCGTGGCGTGTCGCTCCGCTCGTTCTGGCCCGCCGCGCGCGGGCGCGGCACGACGGCCGCGTGCCCATTCTCCAGGCGTCAGCGTCTCGAGCTCTTCCCCGCCTTCCTCGCCCTGCGAGGCCGAGCGGCGCGTCGTCCGCTTGCAAGGCACAGCGTGCCGCTGGGGGGGGGGCGCCGCCTCCGGGACACGCTGAGCAAACGTTCCCGACCGAAGGATCTGGGGGGGAGGCATCGACCACCAATCGCCCGCTCGTCGCCCAACAGTGGCGCCCACTGGCGCATCCCGCCCGGGAAGGTTCCGAGGTGCGGTTTCGCAATCGGGGGCAGATCACCGATCTATCGGCGACCGATGGCCGATTCCTGCACCGGGAGGGCGCTGAGCAGGGGGGCGCCACAGGAGGGGCCCATCGCGCACCTCTGCGTCCTCCTCCCCATCCTTCCCTGACCCTCCAGGAGGGCAACAACATAGCACCAGGACGTCGACGTCCAAATTCCCGCCGAAGTTTCAGGCAGTCTAGACAGGTCTATAGGTCTGGAGTGCTATTTCTCAGCACTCTGGAAGCTCAGGTTGTCTCCCCCGCCCCCCCTCCAGCACTTTGGTTGTGGTCGTGGTGGTGGTCGCCTGCTGCCCCCGCAGGAGATCTAGGCCTAGATGGGGTCCGAGCAGATGAGGCCAGAGGATCGCGCCGCATCGCCGTGTTTCCTTGACGTGTAGCCCGTGTTTCCCAACGCCGACGTCGCCGATGCCTCGCCGACGTCGGCGATGCATCGCCGATGCATCGCCGATACATCGGCGACGCATTGGCGATGCGGCGCGACCCTTCGACACCTACTCGGACCCCATCTGGGAGGCCTCGTAAGGACTCTGGGAGAGGGCTGGCGAGGGGCGGGCTGAGGGCGTGGGGCTGAGGGGGGGGGGGGGCGGGGTGAACGCCTCGCCGGCGGGCCCCGGCCGTAGCGAGCCGCCGCTCGCTCCGCGGTCGGCCCCTGGCGCTCTCCCGGCGCGGCGCGGCGCGAGGGCCCCGCCGCGCGCCGGCGGAGCGAGAGGCCGACGGGTCGGAGGGAGCCGGCAGGAGCCTCCTCCTCCTCCTCCCTCCTCCTCCCTCCTCCTCCTTCTCCTCCTCCTTCTCCTCCTCCTGCTTCTTCTCATCCTCCTCCTCCTCATCCTCCTCTTCGTGCCGCATTCTTCCTCCTCCTCCTCCTCCTTTTTCTTTTCGCCGTGCCGCATTCCTCCTCCTCCTCCTCCTCCTCCTCCTCGTGCCGCATTCCTCCTCCTCCTCTTCCTCCTCCTCGTGCCGCATTCCTTCTCCTCCTCCTCGCCGTGCCGCATTCCTCCTCCTCCTCCTCCCCTCCTCCTCATCCTCCTCCCCCTGCTCCTCCTCCTCCTCCTCCTCCTCCTCCGCTCTCCTCCTCCTCCTCCTCCTCCTCCTCTCATTCCCAGTCCTCCTCCGTCTTTCTTTTTCCTCGTCCTCTTTTTCCCCCTCCTACTGCTCCTCCTCCTCCTCCTCCGACGACGACGACGACGAGGAGGAGGAGGGAGCAGGCAGGAGAAGTGACTTCTCAGAAGGTGGCGGGACTTCTCAGAAGGCGGCGAGTGAGGGGGAGAGGTGACCTCTCAGAAGGCGGCGGGACTTCTCAGAAGCCCTCGCGCCTTCTGAGAGGTTTTCTGTGTCTCTCGGGGTGGCTTAGAAAACTGTTCAGAAGTCCAGCGGACTTCCGAGCCTCATGAGAAGGCCCACCCCTTCGAACTTCCCCCCAGGGCTCGCCGCCGAAATTCTGGGCGATCGAAATGGATACGAAACAGTGGGTGCACAGTCCAACAGCGGTCTGCTTCATTCTGAACAGAGTTTGCAATCGGCGTCACCGCAGCCGTGGTCCATTTGAGACAGGAGGCCGCCTGCCCAACAGCGGTCGCAGTCGATTATGGACGCCATTTGTTGCTGGGTATCGTACCTCTGTTTTCCGTACCCAATTTGGGCGTCCCAGGTCATCGTCGTCAGAGCCATCCCCAGGCCTCCAACGTATGGAACAGAGACTGAGGCATTTCGCCGTTTTCTACCCGTTTTGGGCCCTCGCCGGGCTTCGGAACGGTCCAAAAAACAGCTTAGTATACAAAGCGGGTCCTGGTGGAGGGGTCGAGATTTCCAGGGACGCGGTCATCATTGGAATGATCAAGATATCGGATTTTTGGGTCCTCTTCCACGAAGGAAGCGGGTCCTAAGGGCAGGAAGGGAATGAACATCGCCGTCGCATCGAAAAAGAAAGAAGACACACATGCACAGATGAATTGTCAGAACTCTGCGCGGATTCCTCGGATCGGCGTTGGGCCCCCCCTGGCGGCGCCTGCGCTGCCCCTGGCGCGCTCCGCGCGCCATGGGTGGGTCTGGCACAGGTCCAAGGAATCATCGCGGAGGTCCGAAAGTGTATGCCCAATTTCCTCAGGACTCGATCGTCGATAGATTCAATCGGGCCGGACGACAGGGTAGGATAGGGAAAGGGGGGCTTACGAAATCTGCTGCACGCAGTTGGCTTCCGCCCCGCGGCCGGGCCCATTCCTCGATACATGGGTGCCTCCTGGCGCCAGGAAAGCCAGCCACGCGAGCTGATTCCCTACCCTGCCCTCTGCAATCCTACCCTGTCGTCCCCCCCCCCCGATTCCTGCCAGGTCCCACGCCCTGACTGGGACTGGGCAGGCCAGGCCTCCCAGGGCGCACTCCCCCGCTGGATGAGTTTTACTGCGAGGCCTGGAGGGGGCGGCACCCATCCCCGCCCAGAGAAGAGGTGGGGAAGGTCGGCCAGCGGGACCGACGTTTTCCACGAGGGGTGTGTGGAGATGCTGTTGATGGGCCCGTTTTCCACCACCACCGCCACCATAAGTCGGAGGGGGGAAGGAGGTGGAGGATGAGGAGGAAGAGGAGGAGGAGGAGGAGGAAGAGAAGGAGGAGGACCCCCTCCCCACCCCTCCACCACCACCACCAGAAGTCGGAGGGGGAGAAGGAGGTGGAGGATGAGGAGGAGGAGGAGGAAGAAGAGGAGGAGGAGGACCCCCCCTCCTCCCTCCTCCCACCACCACCAGAAGGCTGAAGGTGGGAAGGAGGTGGAGGATGAGGAGGGGGAGGAGGAGGAAGAGGAGGAGGAGGAGGGCCCCCTCCCCCTCCTACTTCTGGTTGTGGCGGTGGAAAACACGCCCACCAGTTGTGCAACTGTCCAGGAAGAATCGGCTGCCGCTGGTCCGTGGGCGGGCCTGAGCTGGCGGCACACGTGCCGGCGTGACCAATCACGCCGGGGCCTCCAGGAAGGCTCGTTGTGGACTCCGGGGACGTGGTAATTCAGTGGTCCGGGGGATTGGGTCTATCCAGCTCTGGCTGCGGGTCCAATGAACAATACACCAGAGAAGACCTGAATCGGCTCGTCGCAGATGCTCGTGTCGTCCCCCATCCCCGAGCTTCGAAAGGCAGTCGTCTTCGGCCTGTTCGCCCTTTCTCCCCTCCTCACTTGCAAGTTCCCAAAGAAGTATATTTGGCGATGCGCATTTGTGGGGAATTTGCAGCATTGTGGAGATACTAGGTGCCATGGGAGTGTATGCATCGAGAGTTGTGTGTATGAGCGTGGCTTAACGCACAGGGGAGTTGTGCGTCTAAGTATGGCTTAACGCACAGAAGGGGGAGGGGATAGACACATGCAGAGTGAGCGTGGCCAGGCGGGAGCGTATGTGGAGGGGGAGCGGAGGAACGGAGAGGTCGCAGGAGTGACAAAGGATGATTCAGGAGAGAAAGAAACACACAGACACAATTAATCGGCGATTCCCCAGAACATATGGGAAAATATGGGAAGTGGGGGGAAGACAAAACCCAGAAAATATAGGAACATATGGGGAATCCTTTTATTTGTGTGTATTTATTTGTGTGTCTCAGGGCCCTTTCAATGATGGAAGGACGACGGAGGAGCGAAGAGGGACCAGGGTCATGGGAAGCGGGATAAGGGGGAGGATGTTGTGGGAGGAGGAGGCGGAAGCGGTCTGGCTGCGGCACCTCACGCTCAGCCGCGCTGCACGCGGGCAGCGTCGACGCCCATGCCCCCCGCGTCTCCTGGGGGGCAGCCGTGGGGGAGGTCCTCCACAGGTTTTGGACCCTTCAGGAGAATTTTGTTCGTCGGCGGCGAGGCAGAGAGGGAGAGAGGCGAAGACGAGGGCGTGCAAGATATATATATATATATATATATATATATATTCATATATATACACATATATATATATATACATATATCTATAGAGAGAGAGCGAGAGAGAGTCGAAGACGAGGGCAGCCGCGCGAGGGGAGGAGGAGGAGGAGGAGGGCGCTCGGACGTGGGAGAGGTCCGCGGTGAGCGGAGCCCTTCAGAGGACAGGCAGGACTGGGGATGCTCTTGCCCCCCCAGGGTCAGGGATGTACTGCAAGGGGGGGCTATCCGGACGCACCCCTCTCTCGAGGACGGGTGCCCCGATCAGATGCTGGTGTTGGGTGATGTTCCAGGGATGCCTTCCGGTGTGAACTGCCGGGGCTCGAGTGGACGAAGAGGATGTCAGAGAGTATTGGAACGGCCCTGAGCCTTCGGGGACCCCTGAGATTTTTGTTGGAGGCTCCCGAAGCGCAGAGGACAGGAGGGCGGGGCCAAGATGTGCGCTCGAGCGCGGAGGAGGAGGAGGAGGAGGAGGAGGAGGAGGAGGAGGCAAGTGATCTGCTCGACGAGTCCAGGAGCTCGTGGCCGACGTGTGGCAGGGGGGCGGCGGGCTGGGAGGGAGCGCAGGAGGCTCAGAAGGGGTCGGGGCGAGGGAAGAGGACCTGGAGGAGGAGGAGGAGGAGGAGGAGGAGGAGGAGGAGGAGGAGGAGGAGGAGGAGCAGGAGCAGGAGGAGGAGGAGGAGGAGGAGGAGGAGGAGGAGGCAGGAGGAGGGAGACTGGTTCCCTCTCCTCCCTTTTTGGCCCCCTCCCCTGCCCTGTGGCTCCGCCGCCTCATCAGGCATACAGTCGTGTT
Organism: Prorocentrum cordatum; assembly: GCA_963575745.1. Lineage (NCBI taxonomy): Eukaryota > Dinophyceae > Prorocentrales > Prorocentraceae > Prorocentrum > Prorocentrum cordatum. Next base: position 101,783 of record CAUYUJ010009558.1, on the reverse strand, counting down.
TTCAGGTACTTTCCTCTTGAGGTACTTTCCTTACGCTGCCATTGAGGAAGATGATGTTCCTTCCTTCCCCTCCCCCTTTCTGCTTGTACTCTTCGTCCTCCTCTTCTTTCTCGACGCATGGACTTTCATTATCCCCGCCATCCTTTTCATTTGCTTACTTGTCGGAGGTTATATTTGCCACTAGCTCTTGGAGTGAGGCCGCGGTTACATCCGGTTGGTACCTCCAAGAATCATGAGCTGACAGTGAGCACTCGTTTTCATGATGCAACCCGCAGATTCTTCTGGTTGGAATTCCGGGGGGTTGTCGGATGGGGGCGCCCGCTCAAATGGGAGCCCCCCTCGGGGTCTGACAATTCGCACTCATACCCATAGCGCCTTCATCGCCTTGCCCTTCCCCGTTGTCCCCTGGTCCCTGTAGGTTTGCACTGTTCTTTCGTCACAGAAGCCGGCTCCCGAAGTCCCAATCCCTCTGCCTCCCCCCACCTGCTCGGTATATTATTCGAGCGTGTACGTTGCTTTCGTAAATTTCGGCCCCTAGGGACCCTCGCCGGGCCTCGGGACCGTCAAAAAACAACTCAGGATTAAAAACCGGTCCTGGGGAATGGGTCAAGACTTCCGGGGACCGTGCATGGACAAAAACACGACATCGGATCTCTGTTTTTTTTTGGTGTCGGCGGGCAAGCCGGCAAGCCGAACAAATCAGCAGAGGAGGGGCATCCTGGGCCATCCTGGACCCTCGAGGGCCATCGAGGAGCATCCTGAGGGACCACTCTTCTCGGCACGACACCGGCAACAAGTGCACGGGGAGTGGGGGCGTCCGAGCGATGGCGAGAGCGGGGGAGGAGGCCGCGAGGAGGCCGCGAGGAGGAGAGGCCCGCCGCCTCCCGAACCGCGCAGCCGATGCTCCCTGTCAAACCACCCCGACCCTGAATGGACCGACGCAGGAAAGCGGGGTCGTCCGTGCCGACGTTGGCGCGCAAGCTGCCCGCGTAAGGTCGCGCATGAGCGCCATCGTCTCCAGTGCAGCGTGCCGTGCTGGCGGCCCGCGCATGCCGCGGCGTGTAAGCCCGTCACGTCATCTCGCGTGGGAGCCGTTTTTGTTCTGGACTCGCTTGGCGTTTGCGAAGTAAGCGTCTTTGGGCGTTTGCCAAACAGCCTTGACCTGTTCGACTTCTTCCAGGGGTGCGTTCACTAGAAGGCTTCGCTTATCGGGGTGATTCTGACGAGGGTGGATGTTCTGCTCTCTACCCTCGCCTCCTCCCCCAGATCTGACATTGCCAAGAACTTGCAACAGCGCAAGAAGTCGCCACCGGAGCCCTGGGCCCCACCTTTCTGCGCCATCTTTCGAGCCCCAATCGGCTTGCGGGCGCCCCGGGACCCGAAACAGGGCGGACCAGACCCCGCTGTGACAAACATTGCAGCGCCAGCACCTGCCTCGCTGCGCTCGACCCGCAACGCCACGACAGGACCTGCAACGCCACGCTGAGGGCTCTCCCGTCCCTGGCGCTCGACCTCGGCCGAACCTCTGCCGATCGTGGGGCGCCCGCCGCCGAGGCGGGGCAGCTCGCCGCGGAGGCCCGCGGCGAGGAGTCTCGGCAGCGCCAGCGCGAGGCCGCGGTGCTCGCACGCGCGGGCCTCAGAGGGAAGGATCTTTCTGCGCGTCGCGGCGGCCGCGCCCGGCCGGCGAGGTCTCCTCCTCCTCCTCCTCCTCCTCCTCCTCCTCCTTCCTCATCCACCCCCTCCTCCTCCTCCGCCTTCTCCTCCTCCTCTCTCTCTTCCTCCTCCTCTTCCTCTCCTCCTCCCTCCCTCCTCCCCTCCCTCCTCCCTCCTTCTTGCTCCTCCTCCTCCCTCCTTCCCTCCTCCTCCCTCCTCTCCTCCTCCTCCTCCTCCTCCTCCTCCTCCTTCTCCTCCTCCTCCTCCTCCTCCTCCTCCTGCGGGACGACTCTCGAGGCCTCCTGGATGGGGAGTGCAAGTAGTTGCGGCACTACGCGGAGCTCGAATTCTCCATGCCGACGTCGCCGATGCATCGCCGACGTCGCCGATGCATCGCCGATGCATCACCGATGCATCGCCGATGTATCGGCGATGCGGCGCGATTTTCGACTCCATCTAGGGGGCCTCTATCGTTGGCGAGCCCTTTCGATTCCGATCCGATGCTGTCTGATTTCTCGCGACTCGATCCGATTTTGGCCTGCCCTTGGCGGCCTTCGCGCTCGATGGGCCAATTTTCCACCATGGGTAGCACGGGGGGGAAGGGAGGATGGGGAGGTCGTCGTCCTCCTTCTCCTGCCTCCTCCTCCGCCTCCTCCTCCTCCTCCTCCTCCCTCCCTCCTCCCTCCTCCCTCCTCCTTGCTCCTCCTCCTCCTCCCTCCTTCCTCCTCCTCCTCCCTCCTTCTCCCTCCTTCTCCTCCGCCTCCTCCTTCTCTACGCTGGGCTCCTCCGCCTCCTCCTCCTCCTCCTCCTCCTCCTCCTGCGGGACGACGGGACGACTCTCTAGGCCTCCTGGATGGGGGGTGCAAGTAGTTGCGGCACTATGCGGAGCTCGATTTCACCATGCCGACGTCGCCGATGCATCGCCGACGTCGCCGAGACATCGCCGATGCATCACCAATGCATCGCCGATGTATCGGCGATGCGGCGCGATTTTCGACTCCATCTAGGGGGCCTCTATCGTTGGCGAGCCCTTTCGATTCCGATCCGATGCTGTCAGATTTCTCGCGACTCGATCCGATTTTGGCCTGCCCTTGGCGGCCTTCGCGCTCGATGGGCCAATTCTCCACCATGGGTGTCACGGGGGGGAAGGGAGGATGGGGAGGTCGTCGTCCTCCTCCTCCTCCTGCCTCCTCCTCCGTTTCCTCCTCCTCCCTCTTCTCCCCCTCCTCCTCCTCCTCCTCCTCCTCCTCCTTCTCCTCCTCCTCCTCCTCCTCTTCCTCCGCCGCCTTCTCCTCCTCCTCCTCCTCCTCCTCCTCCTCCTCCTCCTCTTCCTCCTCCTCCTCCTCCTCCTCCTCCCTGTCCTACCTGCTCATGGTAGTGGTGGTGGAAAATCGGCGCGCATCAGCGCTGTGACAGAATCCACAAGGGGAGGCTTCGTGCAATTGTCCGCCCTGGGGGCCATTACAGGGACCGGGGACATTCAAAAAACGATCCAGGATATAAAACAACCGTTTCCGGGGATTGGGTCGAGATCTCCAGGGGACCACGTTGCGAAACAAAACCACAACGTCGGGGATCAGTGGCAACGTTACGGGGGAATAGGCGACAGGCTCAGGGGGAGAGCACCGACCCCCTGACTGCCCATTGATCTCCGATAGGGGCCCAACAACCTGCCCCGCCAAGGACGGTGCGGCTTCGCTGTCGGTGTCCCATCGCTGATCTATCGGCGATGTGTCCGCCGATTCCAGGTCGGCGTTCCCCCCTGAGCCAGTCCACCCCGTCGTTGTCACTGCATCTGGATCACCAGCAGCCCCTGACCCTGACATCTTGCTGTCGTGATTTTTCTGCGACGGCCTTCCAGACTTGATTTTTTTAGAATTGTCTTGATTTTTTGTTAGTACGTGTGCTTGTCTTGATTTTTGCGTATATGTCTTGATTTTTGCGTATATGTCTTGATTTCTGCGTATATGTCTTGGTTTTCGCCAGATACAGCCTCGCCTCCCCCCATATCTCCCCCCCCTAAACACGCTTCTGCTCCCTCATATAATTAAGGTATATGAAGCGATTGATCAACGAGGCTGGATCATGAGGAGGGGACAGGGAAGAGGAGGCAGAGGAGGAGGAGGAGGAGGAGGAGGTCGAGGAGGAGGAGGAGGAGGATCGGGGGATCGAAGAGGAGGAGAAGGAGGAGGAGGAGGAGAAGGAGGAGGAAGAAGAGGAAGAGAGAGGATGCGAGGTCGAGCGCTCACCCCCTCGAGGCCGCGCGGATCGAGCCTCCGCGCGGCCCCGCGCGCGCGCGCGCCCGCGCGGGCGGTGGCCTCGCGAGGCGGGCCCCCCCGACCGAGGAGGGGGGAGAAGGGGGGATGAGGGGAGGATCAGGAGGATCCGAGGAGAGGAGGAGGCTCGAGGAGGAGGAGGAGGAGGAGGAGAGCAGCTCGAGGAGGAGGAGGAGGAGGAGGAGGAGGAGGGAGGGTGGAGGAGGACGGAGGAGGCGAGGAGGAGAAGACGCACAAGGAGGAGAGGAGGAGGAGGAGGAGAGAAAAGAAGTAGGAGGGGAAGGGAGGATGAGGAAACGAGAAAAACTTAGGAGGAGATCAGGAGGGATCGGAGGGGAGGAGGCCGAGGGGGAGAAGGAGAAAGAGGAATAGATCGACGACGAACGCAGGATCGATGGCAGGAGGGAGGAGGAGGAGGAGGAGGAGGAGGAGGAGAAGGGGGGATGAATAGGAGGAGCAGGAGGAGGGAGGGCGAGGAAGAGGAGGGACAACAGGGATGCCTGAGGGGCTCGAGACAGAGAGGGAACGAGAGAGAGAGAGAGAGAGAGAGAGAGAGAGAGAGAGGACAAAAAAACACGAGAGCGAATCGTGTCGAGAGATCTGGGAAATAACAGTCAACATGCAAGCCGGATCGAGGCCAGATCGATATGTGGCCTCGCGGCCTCGAGGGATGGAGCTCGTTGAGGAGAGGGGGACCGTCGAACCTTGGAGGGGGAGGGATCCCGAGGAGCAGGGGCGGGAGAGGAAGAGAGAGAGAGAGAGAGAGAGTGAGAGTGAGAGAGAGATCGAACGCTCGCCTCGTCGACCCTGAACTCCCCTCGAGGCGTATGGCCGAATTCGACGTTGACTGGTTCGACGAGGCGTGCGACCGCGCGAGGATCGAGGAGTTTCGACCCGAGGACCCCGCTTCTCCTCCTCGTCCTCCTCCTCCTTCTCCTCCTCCTATCCTCCTCCTCCTCCCCCCGATTCTCTTGATTCTTCATCCTCAGGGGATCCCCTAACTTAAGTGTGCATCTCTCTCAAATTCCCCTCCTCCTCCAGCCTCCTCGAGCTAGGAGCCCCCCACGCCGATCGTGGTGTCGGAGATCCTGCAGGGGCGCCCACCCTCTTATATTAAGAGGGTGGCGCGGCGTGCACGGCGCACTTCCGTCAGGAAGTACGCCTCGCACCTGGCCCTTGTCAAGGCCACCCCTCCTCCTCCTCCTCCTCCCTCCTCCACCTCCTCCTCCTCCTCCTCCTCCTCCTCCTCCTCCTCCTCCTCCCCCCTCCTCCTCCCCCTCCTCCTCCTCCTCCTCCTCCTCCTCCTCCTCCTCCTCTCATTTCACCTCTGCGTCTGCCTCTTCGATCTTCATCCCCCTGTCCTTACCCTCGCTCGCCCCCGCCCCCTCGTTCCGCTGTCAGGCCATGGCGAAGCTTCGCCGCGAGAAGACGCTGACATTCGAAGAGGTCGCCTTCGAAGATGTGGCGGAGGCGCCATCGCATGAGGAGGAGGATGATGAGGAGGATGAGGTCGCCTTCAATGATGTGGCGGAGGAGGAGGAGGAGGAAGAGGAAACTAACATGAGAGAAGAACGATGCGGATAAGGAGGAGCATCACGAGGAGGGGGGGGAGGATGAGGTGGGGAGGAGGAGGAAGGAGGAGGAGGAGGAGGATGAGAATGAGGACGAGGAAGTGCCCTCCCCCACCCCTGTGGCCAGGCGCTGAGCACGCAGAACAAGGACCCGAAGGCGCCCATGATCGAAGGCCCATCTGGGGAGGGTGCCTGATTGATGAGTGAGATGAGGGAAGGAGACGAGGAGGACAAGAGGAGGACAAGAGGGGGACAAGAGTGAGATGAGGGTGATGCGAGGGCAACGAGGAGGAGGAGGAGGACGAGGAGGAGGATGAGGAGGGGGAGGGGGAGGATGAGGATGAGGAAGAGGATGATGAGAAGGAAGAGGAAAGACCGATGGTTATGTGAACGATGGGGTTGAAGAGATCGTGGCCTCAACCGTGACGGCGACGACGGCGATGAACCAAGATCAGAGCGGCAGCCGACCAGGGGGGTGTTCGTGAGATGCGATGGCGATGGCACGGTTGCGATGATCTTGGTTCATCGCCGTCGTCGCCGTCGCGGCTGAGGCCACGATCTCTTCAACCCCATCGTTCACATTCTCATCGGTCTTTCCTCCTCCTTCCCCCGACCTGGAGGCTTCGAAGAGATCCCGCACTTTGCCTACCTACAGCGTGTCGAGCTCGGGCAACCGCCCTGTGCCTGACTTGTTGACGGTGCTCGGGGGGGGGGGGGGGGGGGGGGGGGGGGGGGGGGGGGGGGTGGGGGGGGGGGGGGGGGGGGGGGGGGGGGGGGGGGGGGGGGGGGGGGGGGGGGGGGGAGGGGGGTGGGGGGGGGGGGGGGGGGGGGGGGGGGGGGGGGGGGGCTTTCTTTCTTGGCAGACCCGGTAGGAGCAGGCGAATGGGGAAGAGGAGGACGAGCAGCAGCAGCAGGAGGCAGGAGTAGGCAAAGGAGGGGAATGAGGAGGAGGAGGAGGAGGAGGAGGAGCACTATGGAGAAGGACGGGTATATATAAAGGTCTTCATGGTCATGGTCGCATGCTGATCATCAACGTCGTTCTCATCGTCATCGTCCTTGGCCCGCACGTCGTATATATCATTATCGATCGTCTTGGTCACACTCCGCAATGTCGTCTTCATCGTAATCTTCCTTGCTCGTCGTCGCCATCTTTGACGTCTTGATCGTCTTGGTCGTCATCCTCAGTGATGTCTCGATCTTCGTGGTCATCGTCATCGGCGCCTTACTCGTCATAGCTATTGTGACGTCGACGTCGCCTCGAAATCGCGACGTCGCCTCGAAATCTGGCGTCGACGTCGACGCCGCCGAAATCCTCGCCTCGTCGCCTCGATCGTCGATCAAACCTCGACCATCGTTCCCCTGATTCCTTGTCGACTGTCTGCTCCTGCCTCCTTATCCTGCTTCCGCCTCGGCAGCCAGGCGTTCGACTCCATGTGCGCAGCAGTGCACAAAGTATTCAAAGGCCGCAGAATGTCGCAGAAGAACTTAGAGGCCCCCAGCACCGCGCCCTGCACACGAGAAGGGGGAGCGTTGATGAGCGGCGAGTTCAGGGAAGTGGAGGTCGGCACGTGACGGAGGACGAGCATGGGAGGGTCGAGGGCGAGTATGATCTCGAATATGGACCAGCATGGGGGATGGGGGTTGCAGAGAAGAGCGTCGCCAGGAGGCCAGCATATCGAGAAGAAGCGGAGGAGGAGGATGAAGAGGAGGAGGAGGAGGAGCGGAAGAAGGGTCGAGGAGGAGGAGGATGATCCGAGGAGGGGGGAAGAAGGAAAAGGAGAGGGAGGAAGAGGAGGAGGAGAAGGAGGAGGAGGAAGAGGAGGAGGCGTTGTATGATGAGGGGGAGAGGAAGAGGAGGATAGAAGCGACCTTTGAAGGGGTCGAGGCTGCCCCTACCTCTCAGCCCGACGCCCCCGCGGCAGCAGGCTGTATGGCAGCACTTATATTCCAAGCAGCTCGAGGCCCAGTACAAGAAGAAAATGAACAAGAAGCCGAGAGCTGCGATGATCGACGGCCACAGGCCAGCGCACCGCCGCAGTGGAGGAGAAGGGGGGCAGGAGGACGAGCAGCAGGAGAAGGTGGGCATTGCAATGATGAGCACCTCAAGAAAAAAAAAACAAATGGATGAGAAATGGCTGAGGAACGGAGGAACGGAGGAGGAGGAGGAGGAGGACAAGTGAGGCGGATGAGTTCGAGCGCATCGTTCGGTCAGATGGGGCTCTCGGTCCCCTCATCCCCTGCATGTGTCTCTGTGTCTCTCTCTCTCTCTCTCTCTCTCTCTCTCTCTCTCTCTCTCTCTCGTTCTCTCACCTTTCTGGTCATGCCTCGTGTGACATCCTCGTTCGAGCATAGACGTCGTCGATGCTGATGCCGTTGTTTGCGTTGCGAGTCGCTTCCCCGAGCAGCGAGGTGTCTCGAGATTAACGCCTTCAGGAACGGGCTGGCGCACTGGCAGAGGATGCACGGCCGCGACACTGGTGAGCAGGTCTGTAGGGTGGTCGGGACGAACAGCGAAGGAACACTAGGGCTGCGATCCAATTTGGGAGACGCGAAATTTAAGTCAGACAGCGATGGGGCTGTGATGAGACTGCATTTCAAGAGGGCACGGGACGAGGAGGAAACAAGAGGAAGCGTGATGAGTAGGATGGCTGGTGAGGGAGGAAGTGGGATGATGAGGGCGAGGGGTGGACGCGGGAAGAGGACGGAAGAAAGATGATGAGGGGGCGGGAGGACGTGATGCCCATCGTTCGTTGGAAAGGGTGGCAGGTCGACAGTGCTGACATCGACGCCGTGTCCGACGATATCATCAAGCAGCACTTGCACAACGCGTATTCGGACGGGGGGTCTGCCGCTGCACCATGGGGAGGAATGACTAGAGGCGGGGGGAACTATAGTAGCATGAAGGATGAGGGGGTGAGGGGGGTGAGAATAACTGGAGGAGGGAGGACGTGCGAGTAGCTCGAGGAGGAAGAGTAAGTAACTGGAGAGGAAGAGAGGAGCGTGACAAAGTAGGAGGAGGGAGGTACGTCAGAGAAGAACGTGATGTAGGAACATTCGGCAGGAACGGGAAGGAGGAGCTGGAGAGAGGAGCTGAAGGGAGGAACTGGAGGGTGGAAGGAGGAGGGATCAACGAGTCTGTCTCTTTCGGTAGCTGTTATGTATATACACGCTCGTGTTATCATGAACGACATGTTTTGGTGACATGTCTCGATCAGCGTCTCCGAGTTTTCGTCTCATCGTTAACCCGCAGAGTTCACATGCATAACCTTGTCGGTGGTTGCACGAGAAGGATGGGTGATGATGACGCGTTCGTTGGCGGGCGGGTGTGGCGCAGGACGACCACGTCGATGAGACGGCCCCAGCACCGATCGAGGGCGACGCACGCGAGGTCGAGGAGGCTCCAGCACCGATCGAGGGCGACGCGGGCGAGGTCGAGGAGGCTCCAGCACCGGTCGAGGTCGACGGCGAGGACGTCGAGGAGGCTCCAGCACCGATCGAGGACGGCGACGTCGAGGAGGCTCCAGCACCGATCGAGGGCGACCATGAGGTCGAGGAGGCCCCAGCACCGATCGAGGGCGACCATGACGAGGTCGAGCAGGCTCCAGCACCGATCGAGGGCGACCATGACGAGGTCGCTGCAGAGGAGGCTCCAGCACCGATCGAGGGCGACGACGACGAGGTCGAGGAGGAGGCTCCAGCACAGATCGAGGGCGACGTCAAGGAGGAGGCTCCAGCACCGATCCGCGAGGGCCCTTCCTCGGATCGCGGCTCATTCTTCAGCGATAGTGAGCCGACGATCGGATCCAACGAGGAGGGGGAGGAGAGCTGCGGGGGGGCAGCCGCGGCATCGAGCGCTGCCGCCAGCAGCTCGGCCGCGAGCAGCTCGGGCATCACGATGCCCTTCGTGGCGGAGCTCATGGGCCAGCGCGAGCGCCACAAGATGAAGAAGGCGAAGAAGGAGAAGGAGATGACGACCGAGGCCGACAACGTGCTCACCGTCATCCCGCCGAGCCTGGCCAAAGCGGATGCGGCTGCTGGGGTGAAGCCAACGACGGTGCCAAAGGCCAAGGCGGTGGCGAAAGGCAAGGCGGTGGCGACTGCTGCGGTGATCAAGCCAGTGGCGGTGCCAAAGGGCAAGGCGGCCGCGAAGGGCAAGGCGGTGGCGACTGCTGGGGTGATCAAGCCAGCGGCGCCAAAGGGCAAGGCGGTGGCGAAGGGCAAGGCGGTGTCGACTGCTGGGGTGAAGCCAGTGGCGGTGCCTCAGGCCAAGGCGGTGCCGAAGGGCAAGGCGGTGCCGAAGCCAGGGGCGAGCGGTAGCAAGAGGAAGGCATCGGCGGCGCCCCCGGCCTCGAAGAAGAAGGCCAAAGCTCAGGATCCCAACCAGGAGGAGGATGAGGAAGAGGAGGCTGGCGGCGCGTGCGAGGAGGTTGACGTGCAGGCTGCTGGCGAGGAGCCGAGCGCTGGCGTCGAGGACGCTGGCGGTGAGGATGGCGCTGTGATCGAGCCCACGAAGCCGCAGAACGGCTGGGAGGAGGTCTCAGACTTCTTGACGGCGGGCATTCAGACCCTGAATGACCACCAGGGCATCCCCTTCCAGCTGCAGTACAGGAGCCGCGCGTCCGAGGGCTACCACACCATCGCCTACAGGAACAAGCCGTTCCACCTCGAGGGCGGGCACTCGGCATGGGCTCAGCTCATCCAGGTGTCCAACAAGGAGTGGTCGGGGCAGCAGCTCGAGCACATCAAGATGGGCAGGCACGGCGTGAGCTTATACGTGCTGAACATGATCTACTACTATGTGGTCCAGAAGTCGACGTACTGCAAGGCGACCGCGAAGAGCAGCAGGAAGTACGTGCTGGCGTCGGAGATCAGCGTTGGGGGCTAGGCGCCTCCATGGGGGCATGCTTGAGAACGAGTGGCTGAGGAGAAGGGGGTGAGAGGGGTAAGGAGGGGGAGCTGAGAGGGCTGAGGAGGATGAGGAGGAGGAATAGGATAGGATGGGGAGGATAATACTTGAGGAAGAGGGGCTTCGAAGGAAAGAGGGGCGACTCCAGAATGCGAGTTCACTGGCCATGAGGAGGGGTGAGGATCTCGGGAGGCACACCTGAGGAATAATAGGATGATGAGGAGCATGAGGGATGAGAACATGCGAGGCCTTCAGGGAGGCCGTAGCTAGGATGAACGAGGCAGAGGTGGAGGAGGAGGTAGCGGATAAGGAAAGACGTGGCGACTCATGTACAACTATTCTTGTACCCCTGTCTCTCTCGTTCGCTCTGGCCTCACTTATATATGCGCGGTGTTGTATACACTTAGAATGTCCTGCCCACGCCAGTTCTCGGGAGATGCTTCTCTGGTTGATGACATGCATGTTGCAGACGTTACTCCATAGATCGCGTTGGGAGGCGCTGGCAACGACATCGAGCACTTCATCGGCCAACGTTGGCGAGTATGTATGAGGCCGCCTTGTGCCAATTTGAGGGGGGGGCAGGGGGAGGAAGGGGGGGAGTGAGAAGGGCGCCAAGGACGAGAAGGACGAGAGAGATAGACAGGAGGAAGATAGCGAGGATACGATGGGGGAGAATGAGGAGGAGGAGGAATAGATGAGGAATGGAGGAGGAGGAGTGGATGAGGAGGCATGTGTCCGAATTTGCGCATGGCCCAATGTGAATGCGCCAACCTTGGCTCGACGTCTGGGCTCGTCAACCTTTGACTCTCACAGTGGGGGGGGGGGGGGGGGGGGGTGGTGGGGGGGGGGGGGGGGGGGGGCGCACGCGGGTCGAGGAGGAGGATCGATGAGGAGGAATTCGAAACGGGCGGGGAAGAGGAGGACCTGGACGCGAGAGGATCAGGAGGGAAAGGAGGATGAGGAGGTGAGGGGGAGGATGTAAGGGGATGGGTGATCAGCAAGACCAGGGGGATCGATCCTCGAGAACCAGGAGGACCACGTGGATCAGGAGGAGGCGATGCGGAGGAGGAGGGGAAGGATACGGATGACCAGGAAGGCCGCGCGCGCAGGTGAGGGGCAACGTGAGCGGGGCCCCGAACATATTCCTCGGCATTATGCTGGGGAGGGTTGCCGCTAGCAGCGTCGACGGCGACAATCGATGGCGATCGATCCGAGAACGAGCCCGAGGACGGGGGCGAGGGGGAGGAGGAGGAGGGGGAGGAGGAGGAGGAGGAGGAGGAGAGGACGGCCCGAGGAGGAGGATCGACGAGCACAAAGGAATGCACGGTTTGCGAAGCGTGCACGGCGGCCGTGCACGGGCACGGGATTCGAGAAGAGCGCAGGGCCGACTGCGCGCATGCGAAAACAATCAGCATGCCATGCAGGCCATGATGTGTGCAGCATTGGGGTTGAATGGCCTCCGATCGTATGTTTTTTTCCTCGAGCCTCCTAGCAGCCTCCTGCTCCTCATCCTCGTCCTTCAGTGTACCCCTCGTCCTCGTCCTCACCCCTCCTCCTCGACATCCCCCTCCTCCTCCCTCCGCCTCCCTCCTCCTCATCCTCATCCTCCTCCTCCTCGGCCTCGGCTGCACATCGCCCGAGCCCTGCCAGCGCTGGCCCCCCGCGGCCCCGCCCAAGCTGGTGCGCCGCGGCAGACGCAGGCGAAAGGGGGCGCGCGCACCCGGGGAGAACAACATGAGGATCGGAAGGAAACCAAGGGCACTCGCGACGAAGAGGGGGGATCAGGCGAGGAAGAGGAGGAGGAGGAGCATAGTAGGAGGAGGGGGTGGAGGGCCGAGAGGCAGAGGATAGGAGGAAGAGAAGGATGCGAAGGGGGTGGAGGAGGAGAAACACATAGGAGAAGGAGGAGGAGGAGGAAGAGGATAAGGAGATGAATGTGCTCGAAAGAGGGCCGAGGAACGATGATACCTGGAGATCTGGAGGCGGAGCAGGCTGAGGGGAAGATGAGGAGGGGTACACATATATATGTATATGCATATATTTATACATATCTACACACATATATATATATATATATATATATGCGGGACGGGGATCGGGAGGGGGGAGGAGGATGAGGAGGAGGAGGAGGAGGAGGAGGAGCTCGAGGAGGAGGAGGAAGAGGAGGAGGAGGAAGAGGAGGAGGGAGGATGAAGGAGTAGGAGGAGGGGGGGGGGACAGGAGGAGGACGAGGAGGGAATAGATTGAGGGAGGAGGAGGAGGAGGAGGAGTGTTGAGGAAGAGGAAAGGGGATGAGGATGAGGACGAGGCCGGGGACGATAGTAGAGGAGGGTCGGGGAGGGACAGGAGGGGGGAGGAAGAGGAGGAGGAGGAGGAGGATTGGAGGAGGGAAGGGGGTGAGGAGGAGGAGGCGGCGCAGGGACAGGAGGAGGATGAGGAGGAGGATGATGAAGAGGTCGAGGAGGAGGAGGCGGAAGAGGAGGAGGAGGAGGACATATATATATATATAGATGTATATATATATATAGGTATGTATGTATATGTACGTATGTATGTTTGTCTGTATGTATATGTATGTATGTGTATATATAATAAGTACGTATATTTGCGCACGATACTTACCTACACCTACCGACTTACATACCTACCTGTCTATACACGTACCTCCCTACATCCACATATTGGCGCACGCACGCTTATTCATATAGTGGTATACCATGCTGGTCATGCGCGCTTGTATACATGCGTACGTTCGGAACTGCGTGCGCACGCAAGCGAGGGATCGAGCGACCGAGAGAAGTGCCCGTGCCGCCCAGGTGCACGCCCTGGGCAACGCGGAGGTGGCTCGGCGACTTCGGCGAAGCATTTTCACACTACGCACCGCGCAAGATCGACCAGACCAGCCGCACGTTTGGGCCCATGAGGGCCCCGTCCGCATGGTGGCCCGCGGGCGCCTTGCCCCCCTCCCCCCCCCCCCCCCTCCCCTCCCCCCCCCCCCCCCCTCCCCCCCCCCCCCCCCCCTCTCCCCCCCCCATCCCACCCCCCCGCCCCCCCCCTCCCCCCCCCCCCCCTCCCACCACCACACCACCGCCCCTAGGGTCCCACCCGCAATGGCCCCTGTCATCTTGGCCACACCGTAAAGGGGCACCCTGAGACTATCATGGGGCACCCTTAGGGCCCTCCCTATGCCCCCTAGGGGGCACCATCTATGGGGGGGCACCCTATGGGCCTCCTATAGCGCCCCCGAGGGCCCCCCTAGGGTGCCCCTGGTGCGCCCCCCCCCTAGGGCGGCCCCTAGGGCGCCCCCTAAGGCACCCCCTAGGGCACCCCCTAGGGCACCCCTAGGTGAACCCCTAGGGCACCCCCTAGGGCGGCCCCTATGGCGCCCCCTAGGTGCCCCCTAGCTAACCTAGGTGCACCACTAGGGGTAGCTCAAGCGCACTATAGGCCCCCCTGGGGGGGCACCGAGGGCCCTCGTGCCCCCCTATCCGCCCTCCGCACCCCACCCCTAGCGGGCCCCTAGGGGCCCATGGGGGCCCGCGATCGAGTTCAGAGACGAACGATTGCCACGATTCTGCAATGTCCCAATAATAATGTTCTCGTAATGTTCTGTCATGTTCCCGTAATGTTCTGTAATGTTCTGTAATGTTCTGTAATGTTCTAATAATGTTCCGGAATGTTCTGTAATGTTCTAATAATGTTCTGTAATGTTCTGCAACTTTCCGTAATGTTCCGTAATGTTCCGTAATGTTCCGTAATGTTCTGTAATGTTCTGTAATGTTCTGTAATGTTCTAATAATGTTCCGTAATGTTCTGTAATGTTCTAATAATGTTCCGTAATGTTCTGTAATGTTCTAATAATGTTCTGTAATGTTCCGTAATGTTCTGTAATGTTCTGTAATGTTCTGTAATGTTCTGTAATGTTCTAATAACGTTCCGTAATGTTCTAGTAATGTTCCGTACTGTTCTGTAATGTTCTGTAATGTTCCGTAATGTTCCGTAATGTTCCGTAAGGTTCTGTAATGTTCTGTAATGTTCTAATAATGTTCTAATAATTTTCCGTAATGTTCTGTAATGTTCTAATAATGTTCCGTAATGTTCTATAATGTTCCGTAATGTTCTGTAATGTTCTGTAATGTTCTGTAATGTTCCCATGCGGGGTCGCTATATGTGCCCCCCCCACCCACTTGGTGGCGCCGCCCCCACCTCCCTGGGGGGGGGGGCATCGAGCCCCAAAGGGCCTGGGCCACCCCTGCCACCCCCCCCCCCCCTCCCCTAGCCCAAGGCAGCCCCCGGCGCCCCGTAGTCACATGGCCCTATAGCCCGAGGGCCCTATGATGGGCCAGGACCCAACTAGGTGCCCTGTGCCCCTCTCACCCCCCAAAACAGTGCTCTCGCGCCTATCAAGGGCCCATATGGCCCCTTCTTCTGGCGTCCCCCACCCCCACCCCCCAACCACCACCCCCCCTCCCCGCCCCGCCACCCCCCTTCCCGATCGTGGAAGGGCCGTTGGCTATAGCCCCCCCCCATCGGGGGTCGACGACCCCCCACCCATCATGAACCCGTCCGATCGTAGCCCATGCGTGGGGGCGGCGGCAACGTCGACGTTGCCGCCGCCCCCATGCGTGGGCGCGACGTCGACGCTTGCATGCCTTGCGGCGCACCCTCGCACGCGCAATGCGCGCGCAGGCGAAAGGGGTGGCGCGCGCCGACCTGGATATTTGTATTTTTTTTTAAAGCGCGCGCAGCAAAGCCTGCGCGCGGCGCATTGAATTCAACATGCCGTCGCCGATTTGGCGACGGCGCCTCGCACGCGCGCGCTGCGCGTGCGCAGGCGAAAGGGCGGCGCGTTGCCGACCTGGATATTGCATGTGCGCATCGTAAATATATACACACATACATGTGTATATATACACATATATGTATGTATGTATATATGTATAGATGTGCGTGCATATATATATATATATATATATATATATATGCGACGCACCTTATACAGCGTGCGCGCGCACACGGGCACATACTTCGTGCCACACGCACGCACGTGTGTGTATACATACATATATATATATATACACGTAAATACATGTCATGTATTTGTGGAACGATGGGGAACGATGGGGAGGAGGAGCGGGGGAGCAGGAGGAACGATGGGAGGAGGAGAAGGAGCAGGAGGAAAAGGATGATGATGTGTAGACTGCACTGATAGATATCGGTGACATCGCATGCTTCCCATGTTTGGATTACACACGCCGACCTGGATATTGCAGTTGCACTGGCCGCTCGGTTGTTAAGCGTGGGAAGTGCTGCTGGGTGAGCGTAATCGTTGCCGACCTGGATATTGCTCATGGACGGTTCCACGTTTTTGTTGCCGATCTCGATGTTGCATGCGTATTCGTTTGGATCCAGCACCGTGCCAGTTGCAGGGCCCTTGAATTTCCGTGCACCTTGGGAGAGGGAGGCGATGCCGCCAAAGAAGCCGCCCAAGACGCCCGCGGAGAAGAAAGCAGCGAAGGAGAAGAAAGCCCTTTCCAGGAAACAGAACTCGGAGCACGAAAATGCAATGCAACGGATGCGCCTCGCCATATCCACTGAAAAAAAGTGTGTCCAAGATGAGTGGTCCAAGGTCCGCCGTCACGACAAGAAGAAGTGGTTGAAGAATTGGAAGAAATTCGGCGATGGGGGAAGGGGCCCCCTCTCCTCCTCCTCCTCCTCCTCCGCCTCCTCCCCGGGTTCCGGCTCGACATTTTTCTTCTTCCTCCTCCTCCTCCACCTCCTCCTCCTCTCCCTCGATCCTCCTCCTCCTCGTCCCCACCAGGGGGGTCGAAACCACCGCCGAAAAATTCCGCCTGCGCCCGCGGGAGTGGAGGTGACTTCAACTGGTGCGAGTCGCTGAAAACACACAAGGAATCGACAGAGGAGCTCAACACGAAAAAGAATCAATGGCACAACTGGGACAGCTAGCTATCCGTGTGCGGGTGGACGGAGGAGAACCAGAAAACAGAGACTGGACAGAGGCGCTTCCTTTGAATCTGATGGTCAAAGATGAGGGCGAGGAGGGGAAGCAGGAGGAGGAGGAAGAGGAGGCGGAGATCGAGGAGGAGGGGGGAAGAGTAGGAGGAGGAGGGGGACTAAACTGTGAAATCACATCGGCCCCAGGGCATGGCAGAGGGCATTCACGATCAAGGACTACTGCCTCAAAATGAAGAAGACGCACTGCTCGGTGGGGCTGGGCAGAGCTTGGGATACAATCGATATGAACAGGGCTTGAGCATGCAGTTCCGTTCGATATGTTAGAATCCAAACTCCCAGCAAGGGCCAGGAGGAGGAGGATGAGGAAGAAGAGGAGGAACAACAGGAGGAGAAGGAGGAGGCGTCAGAAGAGGAGGGGGAGGAGGAGGAGGAAGGGGAGGAAAAGAAGAGGAGGATGAGGAGGAAGGGAGAGGAGGAAGTAGAGAAGATGAGGGATCTGGAGGATACGGATCGACGAGAAGGGATCCAATCGGAGGGGCTGCATGGGGAGGTCGACCCGCAGACCAAGGAGGTGCTGTTCCGCCGCTGCACGGTGGAGAGCGAGGAGCGCCAGGCCAAACTTGTGTTTTGTTGCGTGGGAGGGGAAGGATGCATAGGAGTCGGTTCGACATCGATCGGACCTGGTTCGAACAAGCTGGGACGTTGCATCTGCGCTGCCCCCCCCCTTGGGAGGGGAAGGAAGTCGGTTCGACATCGATCGGACCTGGTTCGAACAAGCTGGGACGTTGCATCTGCGCCCCCCCCCCCCCCCGTGGGAGGGGAAGGATGCGTGCGGAGTCGGTTCGAGATCGATCGGACCTGGTTCGAACAAGCTGCGACGTTGCATCTGTGCTGCCCCCCTCCTTACCGATAGTCGAAGAAGCAGAGCTTGGAGACCGTGCTGAGCACTGGCAAAGTGAAGCCCGACGACGTCCGCGGGCTCAACAACCGCAACATGAAGGCTTGCTCACGTGGAGGGGAGAGGATGGATAATATCACGCATCCAAAGCCCCGAATGCCCTCAATGAGAACGTTGATAGGTCGATAGCATTCCCATGAAGTGCGGGGGCAGTGGACGCGAGATGGTGAGAAGGAGGAGGCATCGTCTCGAGTCGCATTCGCTCTTCCAGACCCTTTCGAGCTCGTCGACCCCGAACCCCCATCCCCCCACCAACTGCGCTGCATGCCATGCTGTCCCCCCGAAGCCCCAATCATCTTCCCAATCTGAATGCCATGCGAGGCCGCGATCAAGCAAGAGGAGTCCGACTACAGCTACTCCACGAGCGAGAGCGAGAGTGAGGACTCATCCGCGATTGGGGATCGGAGGGCAGGAATGTAGCGAAGAACCGAAGGAGGAACTGAAGGGATGAGGATGTGGAGATGCAGGAGGATCTGAGGGTTAGACTTCTCCTCCATCCTCCTCATCCTCGCCCTCGTTATTCTCCTCATCTCCTTCTTAATCGTGCGTCCTCCTCCCGACCCAAGTCCCTCGTCTCCTCACCTCCTCTGTCGTCCTCCTTCTCCTCCTCCTCCTCCTCCTCCTCCTCCTCCTCATCATCATCATCATCATCTGATCGATCTCATCCTCATTCCGTGCCTGCGTCGACGGCGGATCGAGGATGATGCCCCTCGCTCATCGACTGCAGCTGCATCTTCGCTGGCGGTCGCGAAACTGCCCTCGAACGCTGGGGGGCACGGGAGTTTGCTGGGCAGTTGCACCATGATGCACGCGCAATTGACTGGCATCGACGTGGGCAGGGGGGGTGCCTCCTCCTCCTCCTCCTTCTCCTCGATCCTCCTCCTCCTCGGCGAGGGCCGCTCCCCTCCTCCTCCTCCTCGAGCTCCTCCTCCTCTTCCTCCTCCTCCCCCTCATCCTCCTCCTCCTCCTCCTCCTCCGTCGTCGATGCATCCTGATCCTCCCCCATTCCCTACTCCCCTCGCTTCGAAGTGGTCGAAAGGGAGGTGTGCAACGTGCCGTGGCTGTCCCCGTTCGGGCCCCAGATCAAGAAGAGCGTTGAGCTGCTGGAGTCCTTCAACGTATCGCTGACCGAGGGTATTCAGGGCAAGTCAGCCTCCCCTCCGTGCTCCTCTCCTGCCTAGCTTTTGCTGAGTGACTCGAGTCAGGAGTAATTGTTCCAAGAATGCCATCCCCCTTTTTCATCCACCCATCCCTCCCTCTCCTCTTCATCATCATCGCTCCTCCTCCTCGTCCTCGATCATCCACCGCTCCTCCTCCTCCTCCTCCTCCTCCTCCTCATCGTCCTTCGATCCAAACCTCATCCTTGGATCCCCCTCCAATCCGCCTGCTCCTCCCCCCGCCGCGCCAGGTCGACGGTGGACACGGACGAGATCCGCGCTGGCTTGGACGAGGCTCGCCCCTCTCCTGCTGCACAGTCGATCGACATGAATCCGATTTCCCGAAGCCACCGTCACCCTTGCATCATTGTTTGGACGTCAACTGGGTTTGCAACCGCGCGGGAGATCACGGGAAGATATGGAGGCTGGGGGGCATCCGGTTAACTGTAGAAAAGGGGTGGACCCATCATTGCGCGGAGTCGGAACCCCTCGGGGTTAATTTCGTCCTCCTCCTCCTCCCCCTCCTCCTCCTCCTCCTCCTCCTCCTCCTCTTCCTCCCCCTACTCACCTCCCCCTCCTCCTCGAGCCCCTCCCACTCTCCTCCTTCCTAGACGGGCCCACCATCGATTCCGAACCATCCCTCGCGAGGCGAGTCGGCTCTGGAGCTTGATTTCCCCAGTGATGGCCTCGGTGAGCGCTGCGACGAGGGCGTTGGAAGACGCTTCGGAGCAGTAGGGCGCCAGTTGTCCTCGCCTGAGGTTTCGAGTGTGTGTGTGTGAGCGTACGTTAAAAGCG
Organism: Prorocentrum cordatum; assembly: GCA_963575745.1. Taxonomy (NCBI): domain Eukaryota; class Dinophyceae; order Prorocentrales; family Prorocentraceae; genus Prorocentrum; species Prorocentrum cordatum. The sequence goes on along the minus strand of CAUYUJ010009558.1, from coordinate 82,491 downwards.
TGGCCCAGCATGAATGTGTGCGTGTGTGTGTGTGTGTGTGCGTGCGTGCGTGTATGAGCGAGGGCCTGCATGAGACTGGTGTGTCCAACTCCCTACTCGTGCTTGAGCTCGGAACTCAGGATTTCAATGAGCGCGCGGTGAACCGCACGCGGTGAATGCACTAAAGTCTGTAGTGCGACAGCTATCGATGTTTTGGACCGCGCGCAGATGCTCTGGCCCCGTCGACAGTGACGGCGATGAGAAGAACAAGGAACATGGGTGAATATTGGGACCCGAAGATTGGGATCTGAGGGGAGGTGAGGGGAGGAGAGAGGAGAAGGAGGGGGGAGGGAAATGAGGGGAGGAGAGGCGATGTGCACTGCACGTGCAAACCGTTGCCGCTGAGGAGTGCTCGACGCGCGATGGAAATGGCAGCAGCTCTTGAGCCTCGTCGCCAGCAAGCGACGGGGGAGGGATGAGGGAAGTTTGGGCGCTTACAGTCGAACAGTCGAGGCAGTTTCTATCGTATGACACTGGGCGATGTCCCTGCAGGTCGACAGATCGATTGCAACCCATGGCGTAACATAGCATCGACTGGTGTCCCCTGGAACCGATGTCAAACATGGTCGGCACCCTCGCTTGAGACATCATCACATGATGATCGGGACACGCGCTCTGGATGAGCACGAGGAGGTCTCGGGCGGCTCAGGCGCTCTCGTACTAGTGCTGGCAAGTCAGATCCCACACCAAGTGTCCGTAGTCGTTGCGGTCAAGCTGTTTGGAGATCCTTGGAATCGACTACACATCGATTGCGCATTCGTTCGAGCTTGAACCGCCTGTCACCATGGCAGCCCGCGCAGCAGCAGCATCGGTGTTCATCGAGGCGTCTCGGAGGTCAGAGGAGGCACGGCAGCTCGCGGACCCTCACGGGGAAGGATTGCGGGAGCACTTGCTCAGCAGGTGGGGCGAGGGCAAGGTCACGGCGCAGGATGCGTGGGAGGCGGGGGAAGGGGGGTCATATATACCATCTTTGTCCCATGTGATTTTTCCAGTGGGGGTCGAATCAATCGATCGATGATGATCGATGCTGGGGCCCACATCTGACCCACGCCAGTTTTACCCAGGTCGAAAGTTGCACCCCGCCTCCGACCAGTCGAAAACTGAGCGGCCGAGGATGGTGTCGACCCCCCCTCCCCGATAGGATGTGTGTACTATCGCGTGGCACTGTTCGAGGGCTGGGCTCAGTGGCTTGGGTGACTTGGCATGTGACCCTGCAGGCTCGGCGCACCACACTCACCACATTCGGGAAGCGCTTGGTATGAACAACCGCGGGGCGTTTTACACCACAAAGGTCCCCATGTGGGACCAAGGCACCCAGACGCGGACCTACTGCGCCTTCCCGTTGTCCCTCCCGCACGAGACTTTCAGCAGCACCTACGAGGCAAACCCTTCGAACTATGACCTTCGCCGCCTAGGCTCCCAGAACGTCCCGCCACACTTCGAGACTCATGCCGCGAAACTTCTGAAGGGGGATCTTGCTTTCCCAGTGGGGTGCTACTCCGACGGGGTACCCCACACGAAGAAGGACAGTTTCATCACATTCTCGTGGAGCAACTTTGTGACCTCGGCCCGCCACACAATCGGCATCGTTCGAAAGAGCGATCTATGCCAGTGTGGCTGCCGCGGGATGTGCACCCTGGCAGCCATCATGAGAATCATAGTACGGTCATTTAACGTGATGTCCACAGGCACGTGGCCCGACCGTGGCCACGACGACGCGCCATTCGATGGCGAGATTCGCGCTGCTCGGCGCGGGTTTCCGTTGGCTGGCGGGCTCTGTGCCGCCGTCTGCGAGATGAGAGCGGATCTCCTGGAGATCCACCAGGCGTGTGGATTCAAGCGCTGGGACAATGTGGAACACCCCTGCTGGGCATGTAATTGTCGCAAGGATCAGCTGTTTGACTTCCCTCTGTCTGTGGCGAGCTGCCCATGGGTAGACAAGACTCCTGTGCAATACGCCGAGATAATGCGCTCAGCGGTGAAGACTGTTACAGTTACTTCGAAGGCGCAGTTCAAGCGCCTAATGAAATGCTGTCGCCACGATCCTGAGTTGTGGGGGTTTGGCACCTGGTGTAATTTCCCTGAGCTCGGCTTGCCTGCAGGCTACAGACTGCTGCACCAGGGCTATGTCACTGACACCCACAGGATGGACGAGGTTGAAGCCCTGTTCAGTCCAGGTCGCTCTGTTCGGCTGGATTTCTTCGACGTGCACAACAATGCGGGGATCAACTTCGTGGCGCCAATCCTGGGCGTCGTGGGGTTCACAGTGGCGATGATCTGCTTAGACGTCATGCACGTGCTCGATTTGGGCTGCACGCAAAGGCTGGTGGCCACGGTCTTCTGGACCCTCATCGAGGCGAATTTTGCCAGGAGTTCGGCTCGGACAGCGATCATACGTAGAGCGCACAACCTGATCCACTTGAGGCGCCGCATGAAGGCCTTCTACCTTGCCAATGCTGCCATCTTCGCGCGTGGGGCGCAATCGAGGATATTCAAGATTAGCTTGAAGATGCTCGGGGACGCGGGCCAGCCGAGGCTTCACGCCAAGGCTGCCGAGACAAGGTACCTCGTGCCCCTTCTCCTTGAATTATGTTCTGAAAATGCTGCTGTGTTTGCTAATGGTGCTAACGTTTACATTCCACCTGCGTGTAGATCTCTGTTGGCGTTTCATGAGATTATCGAGCGCAATCCTCGGCAGATGCCTGTCCAGGCCCAAAGGGACATGGAGGCGCGCATGTTGGAATTCCTTCAGTGCTGGAAGGCCAGCGGCGGCCACTGTACATATAAGCACCACATGTGCTACCACCTTGTGAAGTCCGCCAGGGTCCTGGGCAACCCCAGGTTCTACTGGACGTATAAAGACGAGGGGACCAATCGTGCGCTTGCGGCCGTGGCGAAGTCAGTTCACCATGGGCCAACCTTCTATTTTGCTTTCCTCGAGAAGTACACGGTTGCCTGAGCTGGACAAAAAGTGCGTGCGCGCGGGGGGGAGAGAGAGATGGGGAGAGAGAGAGAGAGAGAGAGAGAGAGAGGAGGGAGAGGAGGAGGGGAAAGCAGGAGGGGAAGCCTAGGCAGGGCCACCCGCGCGGTCGATGCGGACGCGGAGCTGGCACCAGGCCCTGGAACTGGGCGCGTCTATCCCCCCTTTCCCTGCCGCGCCCTTTTCGACCCGCAGGCCCTCTTAAGAGGGAAACCGTTTCATCCTCGATCCCCTTCACCCCCGCTGCCCCATCGCCCCAGCTCATCCCTGCCCATCGCCTTGCCTCCCTCGCCCCTTCACCCTCGACCCCTGGCGCCCGCTCGAGGGCCCTGGATCCGAAGACTTCCACGAGGATACCGTTGCGAACGGAGCCTTCTCGAGGCATCTTGCCCCTGGGCGAAGGGTCGCTGCGTGGAACGGAACCTTAAGGGCGCCAGGGGTATATAGGGCGAAGGGTCGCTGCATGGTTCGTTGCGAACGGAGCCTTCTCGAGGCATCTTGCCCCTCCGCGTGGGCGCCAGGGGTCCCGAGGGCGAAGGGTCGTTGCATGCAGGTTCGTTGCGAACGGAGCCTTCTCGAGGCATCTTGCCCCTCCGCGTGGGATCGAGGGCGAAGGGGCGCTGCGTGGTTCGTTGCGAACGGAGCCTTTTCGAGATCGAGAGCCTCGACCCAGCTCGAATTTTCAGGGCGCGGGGGGGCGCCCTTCCGGAATGCATGGAACTCCGAAGTTCCAGAAGAAGTCCCGCCCTGAGGGCCGAAAGGCATGAGATCGATCGGCCAATCGATCGATCTCTCGATCGATCGCCCCCTGAGGGCCGAATGGACTCGATCGCTCGATCGATCGAGCGATCGATGGATCGATCGACCGATCGATCCATGTCTTTCGGCTTCGCCCCAGTGCACTGCCGAGGCTGGCCCTCGAAGATGCATCGAGATACGGCGCCGTCGACAATAATCTCACCCACCCCATCCCGTCGACGCGAGTGCGGGGTGCGGCAAAATATTCGATATCGAGGGCCGATGTCCGCAACAGTATTCTATAGAGGGCCGATGTCCGCCGCAGTATTCTATAGATCGAGGGCCGACGCTGCAATGCATCGCCATGTCCGCCGCAGTATTCTATAGAGGGCCGTTCCAGACGCCTGATCCCTCCCCTGCCCATCCAGATCTCAAGCATGAGTGCATGTTGCACGGACGCACACACGCACGCACGCACACACACACAGGCACACACGCACACACATTCGCACACTCAGGCACACATGCACGCACGATCGCCGAGTAATTAGTTGACATGCGAGCCTGGATCCAAATCGGGAAAACCGAGTGGACTCGGTTTCGATCAGTTGTTCTTGCTCCCTTCCTCCCTCACTCGGCCTCGACCCCAGTGACTTCTCCAGGGACCCCCGCGACAGCCTCCCCTCAGCCTTTCCCCCTCTCCTCCTCCGCCTCCTCCGTTGGTACCTCCGTCGGGGCGCGCTCCGCCCCACCGTCGGCCGCGAGCCGATGTACGTCGCGATCGTTGGAAATATCCCCTCTGCAAGCTCACGCCTCCTCTCGCTCGCGCGTGGCTCTCAGAGTGGACGTGCATGAGTGTGCAGTGATCGACGACGACTAGCTAGATGCGGTTGAAATGGCGCTCCTTGTGTGTATGTAGGCATGTGTGTATACTACATGTATGTATGCATGCATGTATGTATGTATGCATGTATACATGTATGTACTTATGCATGCATGTATGTATGTATGTGTGTATGTATATGTATGGATGTACGCGTGCACTTGTACTTGTCAGTGTATGTAGGTGTGTAGGCATGTGTGCACCTGATATACATATTATATGTATGTATCCTCTTTCCGTTCCTGAGCGTTAGGGTATAAACCTAATGTTTCAGCAGCTTGGAGCTACATGGCTTCAAGCAGGACGCGCGCGGGCCACACCGTGCTGCCGAGTACTATTGCGCATGCGATCGAGAAAGAACGGACCGCTGCGAGCATTCCCATCCCCTGTGCACGCCGTTCGGTGGCGAATTCCTCGCCATGTATATACATATATATACATATATGTATATAACACATGTTCCTTCTCCCTATGGTCGATCCCCTCCTTGACGTGGAGGTTTACACATAACCACCGCGTGGAGGATCGAAACAGTAGTTGTGTCCTCAACGCAGCAATCCCTGCCCTTGCGGGCGGGCGCACAGGATAATGGCGTGCACGCCATTATGCACGGCGCGCGGCGCACCCTCGGAGATGAAATGGCGCGCCCGCGCGTTCCATGACATCTAATCCCTCTCCCGGCCTCCGCGACGTCCGGTCTGTACCCGTAACAACAGCTGGTTAACGGCCAAGTGCCAGCAATTTAGTTACAATTGTAGTGTTGCAATTATTTTCCGATGTCTTGGTTTTCTCTCCACGTTGCAATTTAAATTTGAGCCTTTTCGGGACGTCGTGAAAAAATCACGACTGCAAGATGTCAGGGGAGGTTGTTCGGTGCAAACCTTCTTTCGGCGGCCAGCCCGGGGGAAGAGTGAGCGGGGGCGGGCCTTCTCAGAAGGCTCGGAAGTCCCCCGACCTCCTGAGAATCTCTCTCAGCCTTCCCCGAAGACACAGACAATTTGTCAGACGTCGCGAGGGCTTCTGAGAAATCCTGTCGAATTCTGAGAAGGCCTTCTCCTTCTCACTTCCCCCCCTCGCTCGCCGCCGATATGTTCTGCCTCGGGAATATGTTCCGCAGCTCCGCCTTGTCGAGAGCGTCCCAGGGGGGTCCCCGATCGTGCCGTGCCCGTCGGCCACCGGGTGCCCGTCGGGTGCGGCGACCGAAAAGGCCCAAAGCCTCCTCGCGACGCAGCAGCACGCATCACTGCGCTTTTACCTAACAGCTCTTGCTGATAGCATGACTCCTCAGGGGGGTCTGGGCGGGACCCGGACAGGCTGCCGCCGAAGCCGAAATCGCTTGGGACATCCTCGCAAAATCGCTCTTGGTGCTCCCAGAACTCCATTCCCGGGCCACTTTTTGGATGCCCGGAGCCAACTGTAGGCCACTTCGTGCTCTTCGACTTCCCAGAACTCCATTCCCGGGCCACATTTTGCATGCCCGGAGCCAAACTGTAAGCCAGTTCGTGCTCTTCGATTTCCCAGAACTCCATTCCCGGGCCACATTTTGATGCCCGGAGCCAACTGTAGGCCACTTCGTGTTCTTCAAGTTCCCAGAACTCCATTCCTGGGCATGATTTTGAATGCCCGGAGCCAACTGTAGGCCACTTCGTGTTCTTCTAGTTCCCAGAACTCCATTCCTGGGCCACATTTTGAATGCTGAGGCAGGCTGATGCTGCGGCCGAGGCAGGCTGAGGCTGAGGCAGGCTGAGGCTGAGGCCGAGGCTGAAGGCAGACTGAGGCTGAGGCTGAAGCAGACTGAGGCTGAGGCTGAGGCAGGCTGAGGCTGAGGCTGAGGCAGGCTGATGCTGAGGCAGGCTGAGGCTGAGGCTGAGGCTGATGCAGGCTGAGGCTGAGGCCGAGGCCGAGGCTGAAGGCAGACTGATGGCTGAGGCTGAAGCAGGCTGAGGCTGAGGCTGAGGCAGGCTGAGGCTGAGGCAGGCTGAGGCTGAGGCTGCTGAGGCTGAGGCTGTGACTGCGACTGCCGTTGCCGCTGCGACTGTCATCGCGAATGCGACTACGACTGCGAGAACAGCAGAATTCGACAACTGGATTTTCATTTGAATCTTAAGGGGAATGCTTTCAGATATGCTTATACACATCGCTGTTAGGTTGCTTTGCCGGGATAATTTTTTTGTGGTTCGCCTCCTCCTCCTGCCCCTCCCCCTCTCCCACCCACTCTCCCCCTCCCCTTCCCCCTCCCCCCCTCCCTCCCCCTCGCAGGGCATGGGCTTTCGGGGGGAGTTGGGGCGCGGGGGGCGTTCGTTGCCCATCCGTCTCGATGCGAGCGCTCCTCTCCCCATCCGCCTCCTCCGCGCCCCCCTCCCCGAGATGCTCCCCGCCCTTTGGCGGCGCCTCGGCCCCCAGCAGTCACCGCTGGCGTGCCCAGGGGCGGCGGCGGCCGCGGACCCGAGGTCCCTGGGGTGTCAGGTCCAGGGTGGGCTCACGGCTGGCCGCCGTCCGGGCATGTTTTTTTTTTGTTTTTTTTTTCTCTCTCTCTCTCTCTCTCTCTCTCTCTCTCTCTCTCTCTCTCTTTCTATACATACATATATAGATAGTATATATGTGTATGTCTCTCTCTCTCTCTGTCTCTCTTTCCTGCCTGTAGGTCGGGCATGTCCTCCTGCAAGCAGACTTGGGAGGAAAAAGTACAAGGACTCGACGACTAGTGAACAATAGTCTAACATAACAAAAAACAAATCGTCCCTGGACCAATGTTTGAAAGCTGTTGCTCAATACTCCTCCTGTAGAGGGGCGTGCCCGACTTCATCCGGACGTGGTGCTGCGCAGGTGCTCCTGAAACTCAGCAGCTGCCCTGAGGTACGCTCGATGTGAGACGCGGCACGCCTGCCGTGCTCGACGCGTCCGTGCCCCCACGCCGCGCGTGGGCTCGGCGCGTGGCGGCCCACGCTCTAAACAAAAAAAACATGCACAAAAGAACACATCGCGCCCGACCTGCGCTTTCGGTCCGCGGGCGTTTGGGCTCCGCGTCGGCACGCGGCGGGCGGCGCGCTGCGCCGCGGGGCGGCCAGGGCGGCGCAGGTGCTACACAGAAGGGCGCAGGTGCTATACACAGAAGTGCTTCCCGTCTGCCGCGTCCCCTCCCCGGGGGGGGGGGCGGGCTTGCTGCCTCCCGGCAGGTCCCCGCGCAGCGCGCGGGCCCGTGCTCGAGGCTTCGCGCTCGCGGGCCTCCGCCGGGGCACGGCCACGCCACACCGGTGGGCGGCAGAGTCGTGCCCGCACGCATGCGCTTCCAGGAAGGGCCTGCCAGCCGAGGCATCGTTCGTGTGCGTGTGTGTGTGTGTGTTTTCGTGTGTGTGTGTGTGTTTTTGTGTGTGTGTGTGTGTCGATTGGGGGCTTTTGCCACCAAGTCGCTGCGGAGGCCGCGATCGTCAAAAGTGTGTGTGTGTGTGTTTATTCGTGTTCGTGTGTGTGTGAGTGTGTGTGTGTGTGTTTGTGAGTGTGAGTGTGTGTGTGTGTGTGTGCGTTGTGCGTGTGAGTGTGTGTGTGTGTGTGTTGTGCGTGTGCGTGTTCGTGTGCGTGTGTGTGTGTGTGTTTGTGTGTGTTTGTGAGTTTGTGTGTGTGTTTGTGTGTGCGTGCGTGCGTGCGTGCGTACGTGTGTGTGTGTGTGTGTGTGTGTGCGTGTTTCTGTGTGTGTGCGTGCGTGCGTGCGTGCGTGCGTGCGTGTGTTTGTTGTTGACCTCAGAGACGGCAGGGCCAAATTGTTTGACTGGTTCCGTTGCTCCGTTTGTGTTCCGGTTCCGTCACAATTCTGTGTTTTTGTTCAGTCGCCGTGTTTCTGTGTAAGTGACGCCCTCTCTGCTTGTTTCCGCTGATAGTTTGTTGTTTTGCATTGTTATCAAAATCAAAAGCCAGGTGCTGGAAATTGTGCACAAACCTGTCCTGCCATTTCCGAGGCCTACGAAGTTCCTGCGTGTCTGTGTGTGCGTGTGTGTGTGTGTGTCTGTGTGGAACAGCTGTTGGGTGTGGCGCTGAGGTATGGTGCTGGACATCGCCCTCGGGGAGGCCCCTGACCAATCTGGATCGGTGATTTTGTGAATGCGATTTGGGCTTCCTGTCTCGTTCGAAGGGTCGCCCTCGCCTTAAGGCTGCAGATGGCCCGCGCAAGCCAGACGGCTCTGCGTGCAGAATCCGAGAGGAATTTGGTGGAATCGAAAGCTGACCCCCAAGGGAGGTCATTACTGTTCCCCTCAGAGGTTTCAGGAGAAGGCCGTGTATCCTTGCGTCAATCATTCGGACACGTGCGTCCGCGTTCCTGGCCCAGCTTTTGCCCTGCTGCTTGCCAGAAGCTCCGCGCACTCCTGTGCATGCACGGGCCTGTGGTCACAAGGCTGGCCCTGCGTTTGCTCAGGATGCTAGTAGCAAATCCGCCCAGGAGCTTTATGAGATGTTGTTTTGTGTTGCTTGGCCATCGTTCAAGCTGTTTCAGCGGATGTGTGCCAGCGCTCGTTTTGAAGATCCGTCAGCAAGGACATTGGGTCGCATCTTCGGGGCCTCATTGGATCCCTGTCCGACCGAACCGAGTCGCGGACACCCTTGCGAACCCCCGTTCGGAGAAACCCCCCCATGGTTCGGTGGCAACTCATAGGAGCCTCCCATACCCTCGTGTCGGCTCTTGCGAATCGACGCTGGTCGACGCTAAATCAACGCGAACTCAACGCTAATCGACGCTAGCCGACGCTAAATCGGCGCTCCATGGCGTGTTTCTCAAAGGAGCGATTGCGCTCGGTTGCAAACACCGGCGCGGAGGGCACCGCCAGGCCATGCTTTGCGAGGTTCGCGCTGTCGTTTCTGAGGCTCGGCGTTTCAACTTTGCTTGCAAGCGTGGCTCAGCAACTCATTCGCTTGAGGCGAAAAAACAAGGAGAAGGGACAGTTCCCGTTGGGGCCATGCGATGGTTAATCTATCATTTTGTTCAAGCGCGGTGCCCGATCGGCAGCTTCGATGTTCCCGAACCCCGCATGCCAGTTGGAGTACTTGCGGGACGGTAACTACTGCCGGCCTTGGGCAACCTCCGGGAGGCGCAGGTCGCCAGGTTGCCTTACATTATTCCTTCCCTCCGTTGTCCTCCTGTCCCGCTGCTCAGTCCTGCCTCCTTCCCTTGTCCGTCCCTGTCTGCCCGTTTTAACTTCACCACCGGAATGTGGGGGGCCCTCCCCGACCTTCGCGGGCTCCACCGAGGCGAGGACTCGTTGACCCGGTTCCTTGCGGAGAAGAGTTTCTCCGCTGGGCCTGGTGATGAGCTGGAGGCCGGGCTCCCATGTCCTCGCCGTCATCGTTGTCGTCACCAGCGCCGGCACTGTCACGAAACATCTGGTGGCCTTGGGTCCTTCTCGCCACCGTGCCTTGGCTTTGGGCTCGAGTCCTCTTGGATGCCTCCTTGGGTCTCTTGGGATCCCTCTCGGGAGCCTCTTGGAGTCATCCTGGGACTTCAAGGGCGCCTCTTGGCCGCCTCTTGGTCGCTCCTTCGGGGCCTCTTGCAGAGGCCCAGGGGCCCGCCGCTTCGGGGGCCCAACGTCGCATCCGAGGCGACACTCTCCAGGACCTTCCCGCCAAGCCCAAAACCTCACAAGATCCAATGGGACATCGATGAGTTTGGCCCTCCCTCTTTTCTGCCTCCGATGGGCTGCTGAGGCCTCCAGGTCGTCCCCAGGAGGCCCCAGGACGTCCCCCAACAGCACCCAAGAGCTTAGCTGGCCCTGGAGACGACAGGGCCGTTTTTTTTACCGGTTCCGTTTTGCCGTTTCTGTTGCCGGTTCCTTCGCCGTTTTTGTTGCCGGTTCCGTCGCCGGTTGTTCTCGGTTCCGGCTCCGGTTCCAATTCCCGAGCTGTTTTGTTGTTTGCCGTTTCCGGTTCCCGTTTTTTGTGCCGCTTCCATGCTCAAGAGGAGAAGGGAGGAGGGAGGTGGGAGGAGGGAGGCGGGAGGAGGGAGGAGGGAGGAGGAGGAGGAGGAGGAGGAGGAGGAGGAGGAGGAGGTCCGTAGCCATTTTGGCTCAAGCCGTCCGCGCGAGGCCCCTGGCTCGAGCGTGCTAGCGCATGTTTCCTGCCTCCGCGGTGTCTGCACGGGCTTGTTCTGGCGCGGGAGGGCATGGGAGATGCATGCCCAGTTTCAGAGGAGGCAAAGGCAGCAGGAAGGAAGGAGGAGGGGGTGGGAGGAGGAGGAGGAGGAGGAGGAGGAGGAGGAGGAGGAGGAGGAGGAGGAGGAGGAGGTCCGTAGCCATTTTGGCTCAAGCCGTCCGCGCGAGGCCCCTGGCTCGAGCGTGCTAGCGCATGTTTCCTGCCTCCGCGGTGTCTGCACGGGCTTGTTCTGGCGCGGGGGGGCATGGGAGATGCATGCCCAGTTTCACAAATTTCACCACGTCGATCTGCCGCTGAACGACGCGCTCGCCGGGAATGGGCCCGCCTTTCGGCGGATCGGGCAGATCATCGGCTTTCAGAGGAGTTGCACCAGCTCCAGGCCAAATACGGTGAGCTCCTCCAGTCTTTCGTGGCCCTTTTCGGCGACCCAGGTCTTGCAGATCGAGTTCTTGCAGTGGTACCAGCTCTTACGGACCTCTTGCAAGGACGACTTCCTGAGCAGTCGGTGATTCTTCGCCGCAACGTAGCCATGCATGCTTCAGCCCCCCCTGGGCTATGGATTTCTTTAGCGTCGACCAGGGAGCTCAGGAAACTGCAAAAAGGGGCCAGGCTTCCAGACAAGTTGGCTAAGGCTCCCGACGCTGCCCCTTGCGCCCCGCAGGCGACGAACGTCCAGCAGGTGGAGCATCTGGGCGGGCTTGGGAGCTGGGAGCCGTGTGGCGCTGCCATTTATTACAGGGCAGAGCCTGGCCCCCACCCCACGGCAGGGGATAGAAAGGCAGACGCGGCTGGTGGTGAAGCTAATTTTCAAGCGCGGCAGGGAGTTAGCCAGTGTGCGGACGTGGCGGGTGCGGCCCCTTCGGAGCCTGGTCTTTCTGTTGCGGCCGTCGAGGTGGAGTCGGAAGTCTCACAGGAGGAAGCCAGCACCAATCTTCGGAGAACTTGCGCGGGGGGGCATGAGTTGGGCGGAGAAGAGGCCAGTGACCAGGAGGACGCTGAGATCGATCCCTTCAGAGTTCCCATCGGATGCTCGGAGTGTTCCAACATCTTCAGGAGTGGCATGCTTCGTTTCCTTTGTAGCGATTTCGACTGCGATGACATGTTCTGTGAGAATTGTGTTCATCCACAACTTCGACGGCCATTTTGAGGTTTTCAGCTCGGATCTGGCTGGGTATTTTCTTTCATTGTGGCGCTCTCTTGCGTTCGTCCCTCAGTTTTCGTTGCGTGGTATGCGTCATCCGTATTTGAAATTGTGGGCTTGCGTGGAGATGGGTGGGGCTTTGCACGAGAATTTCGGCCAGTCCTTCGAGTTGCTGGACTGAGTTTTCGGGGCTCCGCCATGTGGATTCCGCCCCTCAGTTAGGTAAGAGGTAAGAGGAGGAGGAGGAGGAGGAGGAGGAGGAGGAGGAGGAGGAGGAGGAGGAGGAGGAGGAGGAGGAGGAGGAGGAGGAGGAGGAGGAGGAGGAGGAGGAGGAGGAGGAGGAGGAGGAGGAGGAGGAGGGAGGAGGGGAGGAGGAGGAGGAGGAGGAGGAGGGGAGGGAGGAGGGAGGAGGAGGAGGAAGGAGGAGGAGGAGGGAGGAGGAGGAGGAGGAGGAGGAGGAGGAGGAGGAGGCGGCGGCGGCGGCGGCGGAGGAGGAGGAGGAGGAGGAGGTAGGAGGAGGAGGGAGGAGGAGGGAGGAGGGCAAGGCAGTAGGAGGAGGATGGATGGAAGGAGGAGGAGGAGGAGGAGGACCAGGACAGGGGAAGGAGGAGGAGAGAGGAGGAGGAGGAGTGAGGAGGAGGTGGGAGGAAGAGGAGGAGGAGGAGGAGGCAGGAGGAGGAGGAGGAGGAGGAGGAGGAGGAGGAGGAGTTTGCCCCCCCTCTTCCTAACACCTCACCTTCGCGGCCCGTGCGACGGCAGGCCCTGCCACGCCGACGAGCCTCGGCGCGTCCGGGGGCGCCGGCGGCGTTGAGGCCGCGCAGGGGCCAGGGGCCTTGCAGCCGGACGGGGGCACGTCATGCCCCCCCCAGCCCTCCCCTCCTCCTCTGCACGAACGAGATGGGCACGGAAAGAATGGGCACAATGCTCAACAGCAGTTTCTGTCCACTTTGAGCAGGACTCGCTGTCGGTGTCGCCGCGGCCTGTGTCCATTCGAGACAGAAGGCCGCCCCTGCCCAACAGCGGCCGCTGTTGGTTTGGGACAACGTTTGTTGTTGGGCATTGTACCCATTCTTTCCGTACCAATTTCGGGCGTCCAAACCCCCGCCCCGGAAAAACTCATCCGCCCCGGGAAAATTCCTTCGGGAAAAGGGCGTTCCCCGGGAAAGGGGCTCCTTCTCCACGTGCCCCATCAGAGAACATGTGGGAGATCATGGGCCACAAACCCCACCACGCCGCCAACCCCACCATCCTTAGCACCAAACCAAGCCCCAAACACCAAAAGCCCCAACCCCAACCCCAAAACACCAAGCACCAAACGCTAGACACCAAACCCCAAACACCAACACACCAACACCAGCACACCAAACGCCAAACACCACACCTCAAACACCAACCCCAAACCACCATACCCCAAAATCAGACACCAACACCCCTACACCCTGAACACCAAGCACAACTACGACTACCACCACTCTTGCTACGATTCGTATTGTTGTTCCACGACCGCTGCGATTGCTATTACGATTTCCATGCTCACAAGTATTACCAAGATGACGACTACGACTGCAAGCGCTGTTGCTACTCGTCCTACTCCTACTCCTCGTATTTTTCTGCGGTTCACGCACATGTTTACACCATTGGATTTGTTACTGCTACTTTCAATGCTACTTACTTCTACCTTTTTCTTGCAACGATTGCTAGCCCTTCTACTTGTGTTCGTACTTGAATTAGTTCTATACTTCCAGTACTAATGTTACCATTACTGCTACGACTACTACTAGCCTTACTACTAGTACTATTATTGCAACTCCTGCTGGCAGTAGCTGTTCTACCACTGCTACTACTATTACTGCTTCTACTAGTAATACTACTGCTACTACTACTACTGCTGCTACTACTACTACTACTACTACTACTACTACGACTACTACTACTATTACTACTACTACTACTACTACTACTACTGCTGCTGCTACTACTACTACTACTCACATTACTACTACTACTCCGACTACTACTACTACTACTTCTACTACTACTACTACTACTTCTACTACTATCACGATTCGTACTACGACAACAATTACTACAACTACTGGTAACATTCTACGGCTTCCACCACCACTACTACTACTTCTACTACTTCTACTACTACTACTCCTATTACTACTACTACTACTACTACTATTACGACTACGACTACGACTACGACTACGACTACAGCTACTACTCTTACTCGTATATGTACTACGCCTAATTCTACGACTATTATTATTACTAGTACTACGACGACTACGTCGGCTACTACTACTATCACTACTACTAGTGCGACTACGATTACTACTACGACAGTTACTACTACTACTACCCCTACTACTACTACTACTACTACTACTACTACTACTACTACTACTAGGACTACTACTACGACGGCTACGACCACTACTAGTACTGCTGCTGATGCTACTACTACTCCGCTACTCCTGCTACGACTACGACCTGTACAACTATTATTAGAAGTAGTAGTAGTAGTAGCAGTCGTAGTAGTAATGGTAGTAGTAGTATGATTACTACTCCTAATACTACTACTAGCGTTAGTACTTGCACTACGACAACCACTACTATTCTACAACTACTAATACTGCTACTACCACGTTTGCTACTCTTACTTTTACGGCTACTACTACGACGATTACTACGCCGACTACGACTCCGAATGCGACGACTACGGCGACTACGACTACTACTATTACTATTTTTGAAAGAAAATATGTGTACTAGTACGACTACTTCTACTACTTCTACTCGTACTCGTATTACCACTACTACTACTACTACTACTACTACTACTACTACTATTACTACTACTACTACTACTACTTCTATTACTACTACGACTACTACTACGTCTTCTACTACTACTACTACTACTACTACTACTACTACTAGTACTACTACTATTGCTACTACTGCTACTACTACTGCTACTACTACTACTGCTACGATGTTTCCTTCGACTTCTTCTACGACTACGACTACTTCTACTATTACTACTTCTACTACGATTGCTACTAC
>CAUYUJ010009558.1:37500-65000 GCA_963575745.1 Prorocentrum cordatum | reverse complement strand
TATTGGCGGGCATCTTCCAGCCTTGCATGGCAATCCGTCGATGTCAAATCTCACAATAACTTATGGCACCGCGCATTCGTAAGCCATGTGATGCCCAAGTGTCTCTGCGGTCGTTTTTCAAAGAGCAAGTATGCATCCTCGGGACACTCCCACAGCGGCAACGGGCCTGAACATGGCGAATCCTCGGTACACCCCCACAGGCGGCATCGGGCAGCAACGGGCTGGCACGATGCAAACGCTTTCGACAGCCCCACGGGCGGCAACTGGCGGCAACTGGCCAGAACGCGACGAGTGCTTTGGACACCCCCACAAGTGGCAACGGGCCGGAACGTGCCGAATCTGTGGGATACCCCCACAGGCGGCGACGGGCGGTAACGAGGCGGCAGCAAGTCGGAATGTAGCGAATCCTCGGGACACCCACGGGATGCATCCAATCCCTTAGGAATACGAGCAAGAACCTTTACGTGCAAGCATTGTGTGGAGAGTAGAACGGGGAATGCCAAGTCTTAGGCGATTTCTCGCCCCCAGTCCCAGCCTCCGAGCCTCTCCCAGAAAAATTTGGCTTCTCAGACAAGGAGGGGAACTCGGGGATACAGCCCCAGGGGGTTGTTAAGACGTGCCCCTACCGAGGATGGACGCCCCCACCCAACGTGTATCCCCAAGTTGGGCTTGAAAGTCGGGGACCAGTTGAAGACCCCGCGGAGTCGGGCAGCGGGCTCGACATACAGTGGGGACGCGCATCAATTCACCGAAGGTTTTTCGCCATGGTCCCCTGGGTTTCCTCTCTCCTCGCGAGGCGTGGCGGCTTCCAGAGCCGTTGAAGGAGCTGCCCCCCCCCGCACGCGCATCTGGTCCGTGCGGGTTTTCAGGGCTGGCCTTCCTGCGAGGGTCTCTCTTTGCGGCCGCCTCCGCAACTGCACCCCCCGTTCGACCCCAGGGGAGTGACTGCTACGGTGGCGACCGCTAGTCAGACAAGGATTGTGTGCCGGCACTGGGATGATGGGCATGCTTTGCACCACCACCACCACCACCACCAGAAGTTGGAGGGGGGAAGGAGGTGGAAGATGAGGAAGCGGAGGAGGAAAAAGAGGAGGAGGAGGGCCCCCTCCCCCTCCAACTTATGGTGGTGGTGGTGGAAAACAAGCCCGCCATGGAACCCTTCTCGCGTCGCCACGGACGGGTTCACGCGGTACCGGCGGCTCTCTGCTTCCCCACAGGGGTCGCCGGCTCCTCCTGAGGATCGAGGTTCGAGAAAGAAGGGTCGAGCACATGGTCGACGATCTTGAGCGCTTGGGTGAGGCTCTGGGGGGACTTTCAGGGCGGCTGAAGGGGGCGCCCTCCGAGAGAAGGTGGCGGCGACACCCCCATAGTGGTGGGCCCCCTGGGCGTTGCCAGAAGAACGTGCCCGAATCGAGCAAGAAGTAGTCACGGAGCAGAGAGGGAGTCCTCGAGGAGGGGGGGGGGGGGGGGGCACGAGCTGTCCACGCCGTCTTCGGCCTTCCGGGGGGCCCTGCCCAGGCCCACGTGGGCCCTCAGGAAGCAGCTCGGGATCAGGCAACAAGTCAGCCACGTGGAGGGAAGGCTCCAGGGAGCGGGATCCGCTTCCCTCGGGCCAGGACCGACACAGTTGAGGGGCCACACTCAGGACGGCCCAGGATGCCTCCCCAAGGGCCCCCAAGACAGCCCAAGGGGCCCCAAAGACGGCCCGAGAGGACTCCACGATGGCTCATGCTCAAGCCAGGCTCTGGCTGTCGGGCCGTTCCCGAGATTTGGGTCGTGGGGAGCAGGTTCGTGGCCGAGGCATAGCGTGGCCAGGCATGCGCCTCATGCTAGCACGATCGCTGTACGGTCGGACCCAGGTACATGATTGAGGTGGGTTCGGGGAGGGCACCCTAGTGTTTGTCGCGGTTGTGGGATATTATTTGTTCGGTGAGGGTACCCCTAGATGTTCTGTGTATTTGGACCCGCGGAGGGTCTCATGCTCTTGAAGGATGTTCTTCAGAGGCAACGATAGGGGGGGGGGGGGGCAGGCATAGGGGGGGTGCACCGACCCTGATCGCCGATTGGTCTCCGATAGGGGCCCGAGAGCCCCAACCTGCCCAACCTATCGCCGATCTATCGGCGATGTATCGCCGATTCCAGGTCGATGCATGCCCCCCTATGCCAGTCCCCCCCCCATCGTTGCTCCTCACTTCTTCTGTCCCAGGTCCTGCCGCAGCTCAGGGGACGCATCCGTGGCCGAGGCCTGCTGCTCCTTGCCTGGCGCTCGATGGCTACATAGGAAGCGCCGCTCCAGTGCTCTCCTTGGCGGGCGACTGAGGAGGAGGAGGAGGAGGAGGAGGAGGAGGAGGAGGAGGAGGACGAGGCGGAGGAGGACGAGGCGGAGGAGGAGGCGGAGCAGGAGGAGGAGGCAGAGGAGTGGGCGACTGGCGGTGGCCGCCGCTTCGCTTCCCACCCATTCCGCTGCCGCAGGGCGCGACCGCCTACGCGCTCACGGCCAAGAGCTGCGTCGCGGGCCTCAACACCAGGGACCTCGCTCCCGCGGCTGGCCCGGCCCGATGTCGGTCCTGTATCTATGCAGTGGAGACCCATGCCAAGAAGCACCCCGCTGGCCTCCGGGGTGCCCCGGGTTTCTTGGATTCCGATGCTCTTCAGCGATGGAGAGCGCAGCGTTCCCGCACCAAGAATCAGTGGACGTCCTGGGGTCTCAGGGTCGGGTTTCTGGTGGAAGGCTTCTTGTGGTCGGGCCGCCGCTGCGCTGACGGCCGATGCGCCTCTCGATGCCTGCACGGCGCTGTTGTGCCTCTCGGCGCGGCCGCTCCGAGCCGACCCCGTGCCGGTCCACCCGACCCGCCGCCCGTTCCGGTTCCGATCGGATCCGGCGTGTCGGCTCGATGCCGGCGTGCCCTGCCCATCCTCGGGCCTGGCAACAGGGCGCCTGTCACCCGGAGGGCAAAGCCTGCTGGGAGCCAAGCCTGGAGCCGAAGAAGACCAAGCACAGAGTGGGCACAGAACGTTCGACTCTCCTGGCGCTGGACCTATACACGCGGACCCTCGGAGGTTTGGCAGACTGCTCTGGACGAGGCCAGGAGGAGAATAAATCCGTTCCAGAGCGTTCCGGAGCGCTCTGAGAAGGCTGCGGCGCCCGCGAGACATCCCCCATTCGCCGAGCGCGTTCCGCTACTCGCAAAGTGCCCACTCGCAATCGTCTGAAACAAATCTCTCCCTCTGTGTCATGGATCGTGAATCCCCGCGGCGGATCCACGCCATCTGCGAGTACTTACTTTGCGAGTCGTGGAGCGCGCTTGTCCATCCATAGCCCTCAGAGATTCTCGATTCTCTTCTTCCTGGCTTCGTTTCCCTTCTCTTCGGTCGAGAAGAGCGGTGGCGCCTTCCGGGCCGCACGGGCCGTGGAGAAGGCGGCGCCGCACGCCGCGTTCGGTTCGCGAGAAGGTGTCGCGGCCGTCACTTTTGCGTGTCCAGGTCCGTCGGTTTCGATCCCAGGCCGTTTTCACTAAGGGGGGGTCTACCAAAGGGAGGCTTGTCCACCGCCGACCCTCGCGGTTCGCCCCCAGACGGCCCAGAAGAGGCTTCCAAGACGCCCCTAAGAGGCCTCCAGGAGCATTTCCAAGATTCAGAAGTCAGTGATTTTCCTTGGTTTTTGATGCAGTAGATCTGGGACTTCTCGCCATGTCGGCTTCCCGACACTCCAGGACGGCCCAAGAAGGCCCCAGGATAGCACAGGAGGCCTCCAAGAGGACCCCAAAACGACCCAAGAAGGCCCCCCCCGTCGGGGGGGGGGGGGGGGATGCGCAGGGGCCCAGACAGCCGCCGGTCTGATTTTTGTTCCAGTCCGCGGCCCCAGAGGCCCCGACCACTTCCCTCGTGGCGGGTTTCCGTTCCGCGGATCTGTTTTCGATGGCCCCCGGGCCTCATCAAAGGGCACCCGAGGCCGAAATCGAAATCGATGAAACTCAAGGGGGACAAAAATACACAGACACAATTCATCGGCGATCCCCAGGAAAGTATTGGAAAATATGGGGAGTGGCGGGGAAGACAATAACCAAGAGCAGATTGGAAAATATGGGGAATCCTGTTATTTGTGTGCATTTATTTGTGTGTCCCAGGGCCCCTTCAGAAAAACCGCTGCATCGAAACAATCATATCCTCGGAGATCTGAGGGGGAGGGAGGCGCATGGAGGGGGGGGAGGAATGGGCGAGGCGGGGGAGGAGGAGGAATGGGGAAAGAGGGGGCCCTCTTCCCTCGGGCTGACTCCTCGCCGCCGCCCGACCGCCCGCACGGCCCCTGGCCCGCTAGAGCCTGGTCCATGCCCTGCCGATGTCAGGGGCAACGATGGGGGGGGATGGGCATGAGGGGGCGATGCATCGACCCCCAATCGCCGATTCATCGCCGATAGGGGCATGGTAGCCCTGCCCCGCCCAGGAAGGTGCGGATTTGCTAACGGGAGTCTATCGCCGATCTATCGGCTGTGTATCGCCGATTCCGGGTCAATGTTCCCCTCCCTATGCCAGTCACCCCCTATCGCTGCCCCTTACGATAGTGGCCCGAGGCTTCGCGCCCGTCGGCTGGCGCTGCTCGAGGCATGAGCAAACCACGACCCTCGAAACCCAGACCCCCTCGAGGCATGAGCAAACCACGGCGGGAAGTTTTGTATTCATTTTGGCCCGTTGAGACCCTTACGGGGCCTCGGGCCCGTCAATCAAAGGGCTCAGGATGAGAATCGGGTCATAGGGAATGGGTCGAGACCTTTGGGGGTCGACGTCGTGAGACAATCATGGCGTCGGGGCCTGGGAAAGGGGGCGGAGGCGGACCAGAGAGAGGGATAATGGAGGTGTTAGGGGGGAGGATGGCCACCAGGGTTTGCAGCATCCCCTGGGGTCCCCTGCGCGATCTGGGGGTTGGTCGGGGCTGCGAGGTTGGTACAGTCAACCCGTATGGTAAGGATGGGCGGCCTTCCCGAGGGTATATACCCCTGCATCCTTGCCTCCTCGGTCCATCCTTGGCCACTTGCGCTGGCCGCGCCCCGCCCGAACAGCTTCGGAATGGGCGTCCGAGGCCCTTGCATCCTCGTCTCGCGCCTCCTTCTATCGAGTATACTGGCCGACTGCGCGCGATCTGGGGGGGGGAGGAGGGGGGGGGGGCTTCCAGTGGGCTGGTGCGGCTTCGGCTCTCGCGCAGACGGCCCGCCCTGGCTGCCCGGGCTGGCCCGCACGGCCACGCCCGGGAGCTTCCCCATATGGGCGCTCCCGGCACCGGCCCCGGGGGCGCGGCCGAGGCCGCCCGCGACTGCGCGGGGGCGCCCGTCGAGGCCGGCCGGGGCAGCCTGCGCGGCCCTCGTCGGGCCTCCTCGGGGCCTCGCCCGCCTCCCGGGGTGCGGGCTGCAAGCCGCGCCTCGCGCGAGCCACGCCCTGCGGAGTCGCCGGCAGCGGGGCGCTCCGGAGGAACTCGGGCGCTGTTGCCAAGATCCGAGGCTCCAGCAAGATGGAGAGCGGCTGGTTTTGGGCTGGTGTTGGCCCCGGGGGGCCCTCAACGGGCCCCGGGACCGTTAAGAAACGATTCAGGATGAGTCACCGGGAGGTTGTCCAGACCTCCAGGCGTCCGCGCGTGGAAAAACATGGAGCGCCGGATGTTTGGCTAGTTTTGGCTTCGGGGGGCCCTCAACGGGCCCCAGGGCCGGTGAGAAGCGATTCGCGATGAATCACTTGTCGGAGGAGGACTGGAGGAGGAGGAGGAGGAGGAGGAGGAGGAGGAGGAGGAGGAGGAGGAGGAATGGGAGGGAGGAGGAGGAGGAGGAGGCTTTCTGCTGGTGTGCACGGTTTACCTGCATAAGTCGGCCGGACTTGCCCGAGTCAGTTTGGACTTTTCGTGTCGTTTTGGGGCGGCCCTGAAGTCTGCTAATCTACCCTTCGCTGTGATGGGCGGTTTCAATATGGAGCCTGATGTTCTGAAACACTCTAGCTGCGTTGATGCCCTCGACGGACGTGTTTTCCACCTTGAGGCTGGCATCTGCACGCCAGCGAACAGGATGCTCGATCTCTTTGTGGTGAGCAACTCGCTGCCGCTGGAGGTGCAGCAGTCAGTCTTCTCTATGACGTGGCTACCACCCCACACAAGCCAGTGCAGCTTGTCTCGCCTACGCATGTTGCTCTTCCTCTACAGCGTACGGTATGGCTGCGGAGAGCTGCCCGTGGTGTGTTGTAATCAACCCAACCTTGCCCGCTTGGAAATCACTTCGGCCTCCATGGAGTCTGCTCTGGGTTTTCCCAAGGGCCTTCGAGAAGGCTCAGGATATTCTCGCTTCGGCAGGTGAGCTGGAGTGGTTAGAGGTTGGCTCTTGGAACACATGATCCCTGATGAGTTGGCCCGACCCTACTTGGGACGTGCCCGTGGCGCCCAGGTGGGGATGCACAAGCCCGCGAAGCCTGCACCTGTCCCCGTTCCCAGGCTTTGCCCGGTCCCGCTCTAAACCTATGTCGGCTCGCCAGATTACCCAGGTGCGTAAAAAGAACCGCAAGTTCCAGGGTTATCAGGACGTCACGAACTCTGACCTCGCGGTGGCTCTCTTACGCAGGTCTCTTCATAGGATCATTCACTTGGACTATGCCGCTTCCAACCTGCTCGCCAGCTTCGCCAGCGGGCACGCAGACAGGCTCCACAAGCAGACAGCCCAGTTGAAGATCGTCAATTGGGACCGATGGGTCAAACCACGCACCATCGGAAGTGCCGCCGCCCATTGTAAGCATGTTCAGTTGCCCGACCCCTGGCAGCCTTCCGCTCGTGATTCCTTCACCCTCCGTCCCAATACCAGCATCTGGGAGATGATGGACCTTGAGGAGCAGTGGTCGAGGTGGTGGCAAGTCGGGATGCAGCTGCACGGCCCACCTTGGCCCACTGATCTCGGGCCCCGCCCTCCCGCCCCCAGCCCTTCTAAAATCAAGACGGTGCTGCTTACGCTTCGGGTAGGCACAGGTTGTGGATGCGGCCAGGTTCCGCCTGGGACCTTACTCATGTTGCCAGACGTGACGCTCGAGGTTCTCTGCGCGTTGACCAGTGCGATCGATGCGCAGGCCGAGTGGCCGCGCGTCATCAACAAGAATGCTTTCTATGGGCTCGGAGGTATTCGTCCTTCGGGCTTACTCCATTGCCTTTGCCGATTGCAGAGCAGGCTGAGAAGGCCCATCATGCTGGAATGGCAGAAGTAGAAGTATCGTTCGTTTTGGTGGGGAGCCGATCACGCCACCTCCTGGAGGCTGATCGGCTCACCCACTCTCCGCTGTGGCATTTGAAGCTTCTTGCTGGCGTGTATAGATCTCTCAGGCTTATGGACCTCCAAAGGACCAAAGGACAGTCAACAATTAGAGGTCGGCCGAAACTACGGTGTTTTTGCAGCTTATGTTGCTGGTTTCCTTTGACGCCGTCCAACGTGGGTTGCGCGTTCCTTTTTTTCTGTCTCTGTCTTTCCCTCTCTCTATCTATCTTTCTCTTGTGGTCGACGAGTTGGGGCTGCAGCGCTCTGGAGAGCGAGGCCATGCGATTCCTGACATTGCTGGTACTGATGCAGCTTCGGTTCGTGAGCTCGGCACTGTATATCCGAGCACTGCCCCCGACAAGGGCCGCGCGCTGGCTAGCGAGGCGCCCCTCAGGGATGAGTTGGTTTCCAGGCTCTCGCTTGTCAGAGCGGTTCGTGAAGAGCGCAGGGAGGTTGTCAAGCGCAAGCTCCAGCGCCGAAAACGCCTCCAAGGGGGACAGTGCTCGGAGAAACACCATGGCGTTGATGTCCAGGGCTCCCTTGGAAACTGCTGCTGCGTTTGGGACCGCTGTCCAAGGAGCCACTATGAAGGTGCTTACTTCGTTGCGTTCTCAGGCGGCAGCCCCCCCCCCCCCGGGCCCGACGCCAAGACCAGCGGCAGGGGGCGCGCCCGCGCGCTCCTTCTGGCTCCGCGGCATCAGGGTGACCTTCCTCGGAGGGCTACGCTTGAGCCCATCAATGCTGTTGCCCATGTCCATTGGCGCGGCAGCATACCGAGGCATGTTGTCGCCCGTGGTCTTCAGCAGGTTGCCGCTTACCTGCTTGGGAAGGCCACCACGTGGCCGCAGTCACGGGCCCCCTTTCGGTGTCGTGCACGCCATCTTGGACAGAGTTGGCATCGTTGTTGAGCAAGCATTAGGTTGGAGGCTTCCTGATGTCATGATTGATTTGAAGGCATCTGCTATCGTGTGCCGTTGGCGCTTTGTGGCCATGTTGTCAGGGATTGGTTTGACCAGCAGGTTTCTGAGCCCTTGAGCTCTCCTGAGTTTCGAGGTGGGTGCTGGATCGCGACCGTGAAGTACCTCCTTGGTCCCCAAAAACGGCTTCGCTTGGCAGCAACGGGGTTGCCTTCGCATCAATTGAATGTACACTCACTGCCCGCAAGAGCGACAACGCCGTCAAGGTTGGATCTAGTCTCCAACTGCCTAGCGTATAACATGGAGTCTCGTCCATTCGTGCACCGCCATGTTGCAGGCCGTTGGTGAGTTTCTCCCAGTCCATATTGCTGCTTCTGTGGGACCAGGCGGTTCCAACGAGCTGGCGCGCGTGCATCTTGCGCGCGCCCTGTTGCCTCTGCCCAGGCAGCCGAAGTTGTCACTAGGGTATCCAGATGACTCGCGTTTGAAATCATTCGGGAGCCCACTGGATCCCGCAGGGCATATTCTTCACTGATGGCTCGCTGTTGTTGGACTCTTGTTGATTGTGGCAAGGTGGTTTGGGCTTTGACCTTTGTTGGTTATAAGGGCCAGGTCCGGTCCTCGCAGCCGTCACGGGTCTGATCCCATCTCCATTGCAGGACGTTGATGAGGTGAACGTTTATGCACTGCCAATTGCTCTTATGCACGCTGTTCCGCCTGTTGGTCTTCACGCGGGCTCGGACTCCCCGTGGAAAGGTTTCAACTCTCGTGGGCCAGTAGCGCATTTCTGCTTGGGCGTGTCTGTGGCGTCGAGTCTGGCATAAGGTTGATGACTGGCAGAGGATGGTGGATGATGGGATGCCCCCGCTAAGGTACAATCTTGACAATGATGCCGCCGACGCCGCTGCCAGGAACCGTGCTAACGCGCTGCGTCCATGTGTTTTTGATGTTGTTGCCCATGCAGCATAAAATGGTTCCAAACACTGCTCGGTGGATTGCCCGCGCTGGCGAATCGATCGCCTCTTCGGCTTCTGTGCACCGTCAGCGGTCGCATCGTCCAGATAATTCGCTCAGGTTTGTAAAACTCCCTCCTCCCACCCTTGCGCAAAGGATCCTTGGTGCTCAGGAGAGTCCTAAAGCCTCTAAATATAAGCAGCATGCGGTGGCGACCTTTATGATCGGTGACATTCAGTTCTTCGTGTGTGCAAATGTTGTGGCCAGCACCTTTTCGCGCGTGATGCACCTGGCTCGCGGGTGCAAGACTGCGAGATAGAGTCAAGACCGACGTCAAACTTGTGGAGGGTGCTTTTAAGTATCAAGGTTGCGCGCAGTTGTTCGTTGGGCTTCGCCCGTTCAGCCAGTCTGCAGGCAGCTCATCCTCCAGCGCTGTGCCGTCTCAGGTGCAGGCTCTACCCGCTTGTCGAGCGTCCAGTGCCCACAAGACCAGTACTAGGGCTCAGCTTGAACTTGTCAGGCGCAGTCTCAGTGAGGAGGGCGTGGGGGCGGTGTCTCGGCGGGACGGGTCGCATTCCGACAGCTTGGACCAGCCCAGCCGAGCATTCATGGTTTCTTCTTTCAGGTTGCTGCTCACTCTCTGGCACGACTTCGAGGCCTTGCCTCCGCGTATCTTGTTCGTTCCTCCCGCGTGCCCCTCCTGACGCGCGGTCTCTTGCTGCGCGTTGGTGTCTATCCTCGTGCAGTATTGCCCAGCCAGCGGATTGTATCGACTGGCCGTGCAGGCCACGGCCTAACCTTGTGGAAGACGATCAATGAAGAGGAGGCGCGTTGCCAAATACATTCCATATGTTTAAGCCATATTTGAATTATGTTTCCAAGGTGCTAGAACATGTTTGACACGCATTGCGGGCATGCAAAAAACATGTAGACGACATTTCAACAGACATTGTTTAGTCAATGCTAGAACGGTGAGGGTGTCCATTGTCATGACACCCACAAGTCAGGCATGTTGCGAGGATTGTACGACACTGGTTGTGCCTCTTCCTTTTCTCTCGTGTTTGTTGTGCTGCGGCGCCAGAGCTCTCTCTCTGGTGCTGCCCTTCGGGCCCCCCCTAGCTGCCCGGGACTGGTCTGGGTCCTGGCTCCGTTCGTTCTGGCCTCCGCGGGTGCGTGCGTCAGCCACCTCGAGGTCGTCTGGATGCGATGCTTTAGTTTCAGGGTTCAGCTCCACACTGGTGCTGAATCGGTCGACGCCCGTGGCGCCGTCTCCGGGCACGCAGTGGCGCAAGCTGTCCCGATCAAAGGGGAGTGCACCGCCTGCCTCTGCTCTGGCAGCGGTGGACGGACTCGCTCCGCCGCGGGGCTGTGCCCAAGAGAGGGAAGACAAGGAGGAAGGCGAGGAGGAAGAGGAGGAGGTGGAGGGGGAGGAGGAGGGGAGGAGGGCGAGGAGGAGGGGGCGGGGGAGGGAGGGGGAGGGAGGAGTAGGAGGTGGAGGAGGAGGAGGAGGACGAGGCGGAGGAGGGGGAGAAGGAGGTGGAGGAGGAGGAGGAGGAGGAGGACGACGATGAGGGGGGGGGAGGAGGAGGAGGAGGAGGAGGAGGAGGAGGAGGAGGAGGAGGAGGAGGAGGAGGAGGAGGAGGAGGAGGAGGAGGGGGAGGATAACGCACTGCCCTGGCGGACGCCGCGCAGTGATCGCGCCTAGCGTGCACAGAGAAAGGGGACAGGCAATCGCCCATCCAGTGTGCTAGCACGGTGCGACTCGCCCCCACCGAGGATCACGGGGCGGGCCGCCAGCACGGACGGCTCAGGAGAGCCAGGCGCAAGCGCCAAGGTATGTAAACCCAAAACGGGCGCTAGGCCCCAGAGGGGCCCAAGCGCAACCAGAGCGTTTCGGGGTCGTTGGCCAAAAGAGGCCGAGGGGTTCGAAGGGTGCGGCCGTTAGGCCTGCCTTCGTCGGCAGGGTGCCGACACTCCAAGAACAGTTTGCGATTACGAGTCGCCCTCTCCGACATCTGGTTGAAGTCGGGAGGGCGACAATCCACAAGGAGGTGACTTGCGACCCCTGTGGTGTAAAAACCGCAACGAATACACAAACCAACCTCCCCTGTGGCGACCCAGCACCGATGCCCTCTAGCCGCCCCGGGCGGCACAATGCCAGCAGCTGGCAACGGGGTAATCGGCACGGTGGTGTCGCTCAATCTGGGGCGGGGGTTGTTGCGAGCTTGACGCCTACGCTTAACTTTGGGGAGGTCGGCATCGACGTCCGCAATGGCTCGATCCTGCTGCTCCTGGCAAGGAGACCGAGCCAGGACGATGGGATCAAAAGTGACTCTCGGCCTGACGCTGCGACTGCCCTCGCCTTCGGAACTAGACGAGCGAGGACGACAGGACGACCGACGAAGGTCCGAAACGTCGACGAAGACGTGAGGAGGCGAGAAGGCAGCAGCATGGGCGCTACCAGTGCTCCTCTCAGGAATAGGAGCCTCCGTCCCCATGGCGGTGTCGTCGCCAGCCACGGCCACCTTACTAGGAAGCTGCACGTGTCGGCCAGCTTCGGCGTCTCGAAGAGACGCCGAGGCCGAAGGGGACGCGTCAGAGCCCATGGAGGAGCCGACGGCCAACGCAGGCCCAAGGGGGCCAGGCCTGGGGACTTCTGGGAGCTCTGATGCCTCGAGTCCGAGCGTAGCCGCCGACGCCCGAAGGCGAGCAGGGCAAGAGAGGACCTCGAGGCGACCGACTCTCACGGCAGTCTTAGCGCCGAGCTTGCAGTACCCGCAGCGGAAAATCCTCCTCCCTGGGACTTTGACAAACACGTGTCGGAGATGAGACGGGGTGTCACCCGTGTCCTCTTCAGGAGGGGGAGCGCGGCGGGTACGTTTAACCCGAGGCTTGGTGGGACAGCGCCTTGTGCCACCATAGATGGTGAGGGCACGCACCATCCATCGGGGATAAAGGTTATAATTCTTGAAGGCGACAGCGATGGCCTTACGGGCCTGTTGCGAAGCACAATGTAGATCGCGCCCTCTGGTGGCAGCCAGGTCGGCCCACCGATTACCCCGCGCCACTTCGCTGCCGCCCCGCGGATGCCCTTTACAAAGCTCGAAGAAGACACCACTCTGGAGACCGCCGAGGTCGTGAATTTTTCCCCAAATGGCCTCCCAGAGGTCCAGGTTGTTTCGGCGAGGAGCTCAACGCCAAGCTGGACCCCTGACAAGCCCATCGGGCAAACCTTTAACGACAGGAGGCAGGCAGGCCATCAGGACTTGAAGGGCAGCGAACATCTCAGCCCGAGGGGAGGTCTGCACAGGACCTGGCAAAGCTCCGTAAACAACGCATTGAACTCCGCCACGGTCGCGATCAGTTAAGGTGGCGAAGCCCCACCCTGCTCGGGCCGACTCGGGCCCGTACCAGATTCGACGACAGGCTCCGTCCGTGTAGACCCTGCCCGAGACGCCTCATGGGTTTCCAGACAGGATGCGCCAGGCCCCCGAGTCGTCCCGAGGTGGTAGTACGGGGAAACAAGAACGCCCAATAAGTCCACGATCCCAAAACCAAGAGCCCTCGACACACGGTGGAAAGCCACGAGTATCCAAGCGAGACATCACCTGTTCACGCTCTTGTGATAGTACATCGGACGAGCATTTCCAAACCACATGATGCACCCCACATTTCTCGGCACCGCACATCGCACACTCTGAGCAATCCGTGTAACCCAGCTGTGCAAGCCTTTGCGGTCGCCAAACGCCACCTGTGACGAGCGCCTGAAGCATGCCAGCCTCTCGCTGGTCTGGTTCCCAGCGCGAGGAAGCACGCTGCTCGTAGTGGCTGCCGTGATGGTCGGGGGGGGGGGGGCCCTGTTCAGCGTCATCCTCTGAATCCGACTCCTCCACGCGAACTCGACCCAGGGCCTTCAGGAGGGGCCCGACCCAGTAGCCAGTGGGTTCTTTCGGGACCATCTCCTGGGATGTGCTTTCGGGCCTGCTGGCCCACAGGGCCCATGGGCGACGAGCGGCCGACTCTTTGGCAAGCGCAAGCAAGGTCGAAGGGGCATCTCTGCGGAGGTCCAAGATGCCCCCAAGGTCGGTACGACATACATGAGCTGAGACCGTGGTCCATCCGAGATCTCGAAAGGCCAGAAGTGTGGCCCCGGCAGGGCCTGCGACTTTAGTCCAAGGCTTGGGGTGGTTGTAGAGGATGCGGATTTGCTGACCCCAAGCCCTCTGTAGTGCGTCACCCGACACAGCCTTGTCACGATGCAACAGTGCCCACTGATAAACCGGGGCACACCAGGCCATCGCCTGGGGATCGGCAAGACTGTCGGGCAGGCACTGCGCAAGAGGCGCCGTATGCGGTGCACAAGGCAGGGCGGGATGCCATGTACTCCTGCCCCGTAACTGAGGGCTGGGGGGACAGCCTGTCGTACGAAGCGATTGACCACTCGCCCTGCCCTCCGTGCACTGCGAAATCGGGGTACCCGCCGACCTGTGGCCCGAAGTCGGGATCGTAACTTGTGATACCGTAGCGGACGTCCTGCAGCCACATCAATCCCAAGAACCTCCAGGGCACTGTGATATACAAACCCAAGAGCCCGAACGATGTGACAGATGGCCCGCCCTGTTTTGGGATGGCTGCGCGCGATTTGCATCTTATTCGCAGCCGCTGGAAGCTCAAGGCGTTCCAGCACGCCATGTAGTAGACGCAGCATTTTGGGTCCCTTGTCAAGAAGGGCATCGATCGAACCAGCGATCGAAATCGTAACGTCATCAGCGTAAAGGTCGATGGACCGAGAGATGGTGCACGCGTGCCTATACAAGGCATCGAACGGCTGCAGCATGATGCATTGCAAAGCATACATAGCCAAAGCACACCCAGGCCGAACCCCACGACCCGCCCAAGTAACCGCAGAGTAGGCCCCATCCCACACCAAACGCCGTGCCGAGCCATACATGCGGAGAGCCAATGTGATTAACACACCTGGAAATTGATGGACCCCAGCGGAAGCGAGGAGCCTACGCCAAGGTATCTTGCCGAAACACTTGGCAATGTCGACGATAGCGCGTAGGGGAGCCTGAGTCGGATCGTCCCTTGTGTGGGCCTCAGCGTGAACCAGGAGTCGAGCAGCCACGTCTGTGGTGGCCTTCTGTGCCCCTAAGGCCAGGTAGGGGCGGCATAGCTGAGAGGCCCATTCTCGTACAAACGTCATCCTGGCTTTCGCCCACACACGGTAAATCGAGGGCAGAAGGGCGATGGGGCGGTAGCCGCCAAGGGGCTTAGGCCAGAAGGACGACGTGCACGTGACGCGCATGTTGGGGCCAGGATCCAAATACTTCACATAGGTATAGCAAGTGCCCAAGGAAGGGGGGGCCTTCGTTCGATAAGAAGCCCCAGTGTCGTGGGCGGAATCGGTCAGCACCCGCAGCGGCACGGGTCGGAAACTGCATAGCAGCCTCTCGGATCTGCGCAATCCTAAGGGGTGGAAGTCGGGGCCCGTGCTCACACAGGTGGCGCATTTCCTCTACGACGTCGTCAAAACATTCAGGATTGTGTATACTTCCCGAATGATGCGGAGGGGGCCCAGGGGTGCTGCCCCAGATTAGGCCCCATGGGGTACGCTGTGAATCGACAACCTCGTCAGGTAAGCTAGTAGGTCCGAGGGCCCCATTGACTTGAGATGAGTCCCACCCGCGGGGTTTCGTCCACCTGTGTGCTGCACCAGGCTGCGTGCTCAGTTGTCGTCGCAACCAAGCTGTAAAGGACTTCGCCCGCGCCTGCCCCAGTCGACGCCCCTCGTGGACAGCCAAGCTCCCAAGATAATCCCCCACGAAATGAAACAGCGCATGGTGTAGGCGAGGGGCGGATTCCACAACCTGCTGAATCAGGTACGAAACCAGAGGGACCAGTCCCGCGGGTAGGTATTTCTCCATACGCCCGTGCCGTCCAGTCCCAGGGAGAAAGTCGCACAGGAAACCCCAGGCTTGGTGGGCACACTGCAGGGAACCCCGAGAGATGTGCGAGAGGCGCACATCGTGGACCCGAAGCTGAAGAAGCCGAAAGGCCCGAGAAACCTGAGTGCCCGAAGGTTGGAAACGTGCCAGGGCGCCCCCAGAGGTGGACTGGCGGTAGCGAGGTCCCTGCTGACGCCCCAAGTACTGTGTCGCGGCACTGTCGCCGTCATGAAACAATGGGGCAAGCTCCGTTTCGGCACCAGCGCACAGCGCACTATAGAGGTGATCTAATCGAGCCTGGTGCCCACCCTGCGGCCCAAGGCGACTAGTCGCGTCGTCAGCCATGAACTGTGACCATAGTCGCTCTGGTGAGCCCCGAGGTGTGTCGAATTGAAATCCGCCGTCCTGATCATGGTGGGCATCCACATCCTTCCATTTAGCGGTGGGGGTGGCGGGGAAAGGCACAGGCCCACTTATGACCGTGACGGCGTGTGAGCGGACCCCACCTGGTAAAGTAGTCATAACCGCGTAGTGGTTCCTGGGTGGGAAGTCCGCCAATGTGACTGGCGTAGTCACGGTGGCCGCGACGCAATCACTGGCCAGCCAGTAGTCGAGCAGAGTGCGTCTCGCAGTTTTGGGATCACGGTAGGTGCCTTCCGCCGACACAACCACACGAGCACGTAACCTATCAGGGTAACCAGTCTTCCCAAGAGTATCTGGACCTACGTTCCAATCACTTCCAATGGTAAAGGGCAGCCTGTGATAAGCCAGTGTGGAGCCGAGCAGCCTGAGCTTATCATGGTTGGGCGCCGATCGCCCGCGACCTTGCTCCAGGTAGATGGACCCCAAGAGGAAACCATGTTTGGGGCCGGCGTGGAAGTGAACGAGTATGGCGTAAGCCTCCATGACGATGTGAGATGTAGCGTGCCCAGGTAAGGTCACACTGATGTGGGCAGGTACAAAGATTGCCACGCCACCGCATCCCTGCGTTGCACCGTCCTCCCCAGGTCGGGCCGCAGTCATGAAAGGTTGCCACCCTGAGCTGCGTGCCCATTCCTGCGCACGGGCCAAGCGATCACCTTGTAGTTTGTGTTCCTGCACAACCACAATGGCCCCACGAGGTCCTTCTTCCAAAAGGGCCTTAGCTTGAGGCCAGCCACTGGAATTGAAAGTAATCAAGCGTACCGCAGACTTTCTTGAGGAGGCTTTCGGGGCGCGTCTCAATGGCCGAGAGGAGCCACCATGTGAGGGAGCACTAGGTAAGCGAGACCGTTTGAGGGCCCGTTGAGGCCCTGTGTCGGTGACCCGACGCTTCCGCTTCCTACGCCCAGCAGAGGGCCCATTCGGGGCCACTTCAGCACCAATCCTGTCCGAGGCCGTGTCTGCATCGATATCCAAGGTATGACACTGTGTACCCTCTGCGACCGCAATTGTGGCAGGGGCGGGTGGGTTGCGACTTGTCCCGATAGGGTCGTTGCGATTAGCCAGGCGCAGCCCGCCCGATATGCCCTGGAAACTCATGTCGGCAACCTGCGTGGCATCCAGGCCGTGCATGTAGAGAACGTTGGTCGGACCATCGCCATGGATGACCTGAACTTCGTGCTGCATGAAGCTGATGGAATCACCTCCTTCATCAGCATCGGCTGGTCCTGGCTCGGGTTCAAGGCCGTCTTCATCACTGCTGGTGTTGTAGGGCTCTTGCGTAGGGATGGCCACATCGATAGGCTCAAGAAGCCCATGATACCATCGCAGCAAATCCTCAGCCCGAACGCCAATTTTAGGTCGGCATGCATGTGTCAACATGGTCTGGAGCTGGTCCGTGGCCCTAAGGCTGTCCAAAAGGAGTCGGACGTCAATCGCCATCTCTGGGACCTCAGGGTCAGACCTGAAGTAAAGATGGCGCTTGTAAGCCCCGAGCTTGACAATGGCCTGCAGCGCCTCGCAATACAAACGAGTAGGATGTGAGAACCGCAAGGCCTCCCATCGGCCGCAAACCTGTTCACGATGACGGCAGTTGCGTTGCCACGCCGTCTCGCAAATGTCGGTGGCAAGGGAGAGAACAGGGTTGTCATGACCCGTGGTGCGCTTCCTGTGAATGAGATCACCCAGCAAGGGGGCCATGGTGAGCTCGAAGGAGACGACATCGATGCACCACTGCATCCACGACGCCCGTGCCTCATGAGGCGAGTAGAGCCACGATTCAATAGCCCACTGCCGATCGATAGAGACCAGAAAGCCACCAAACCGTTCCCAAGCTGTGAACTCAGGTCGCTGACCCATTCTCGGTCTGGGCCATTCCATGCCAGCGATCGTCGTGCTGGGAGACGGCGATCGAGATGAAGCCGCCGCGAGCGAGCAACTGTCCACTAGGTGCCCGTGCACGAAGTCGCCATCCGTGTCACCAGCCAAAAACGTGAACCAATTCGCTGCCGTCGCAGGCGCATCCCAATCATCCAGGCGTCGAAGGGGCCTGCGCGGTGCCTGCTCCAGTGAGTGGCCCACTGGGAGTGCCGGGCGCCCTGACCAGGTCCTGGTCGATCCTCGCGTCCCAAGGATGCTCCAGGTCAGCAGCCATAGCCATGGGGGCCGCCGCTGGTGGCACCGTGGGCGGTGCAGGGGCCTGCTGGCCAGTGGCGGCGGCGGCAGGCGCGGTGCCTCGGTGGGCGTCGAAGGCCCGCTGGAGCTCCGCGAGGTGAGTCCCGAGCGACTCGAGGAGTGCGCCCTGGTTCCCCGCCGCCACGGCGCGAGGTGCTGCTGCCGCAACATTGTGGAGTCGCCCGAGCGCGTCCTCCATGCTGCCGACTGCAGCGCCGCCGATCCCTGCTGCCATGACGGCGGTCCGCGCGACCACCACCTCGGCGTTGATCGCGGTGAGCTCCGCCGCCACGGTGGCCAGCTCCTGCTGCTTGATGGACAGCTGGCCCTCGAGCTCCTGGACCTCGGCCCTGAGCGCGTCATGCTCGCGCTGCTTGCTCGCGTGGCGATCGAGCGCCCGCCTGAGCATGTCGTCGGGCGTGCGGCCCGCATGCTCGCGAGCCTCAGGCTCCGCCAGCTGACGGCGAGCGCTAACCAGCAACTCGTTGTCTTCAGCCAACTGCAGGCGTCGTAAGGCGGCGAGGGCCTTGCGCGCCTTGGCGACGTCGTCGCCCTCGGCAGGTTGAGCCCCTGCGGCGGCGTCTGGGCCTGTGCCTCGGCGCCCAAGGGAGGTGCTGCGAGCTCGTCGACCCTGACCTTGAGGAACCGCTCCAGTCGGGTCTGGCCTGCCCTGCTTGTCCCGCCCGCACATGTAGCACCTTTCGTTGGTGCTGAAGTTGCGGGCGAAACCACACTGCCTGGTGGCGACGCAAGCCCACCGCTCGCCCCCAGGATCACCAGCACCGCGGCCACGACGGCCAGCCGCTGCGCCTGCATCTGGCGCGCGGCTGCGTCCAGCGCCGCGGCCCATACACGGCGGGCGTGAGCCGTGATGAAGGTGCAGGAGGCGAGAGTCCTCCTCGCAGCGAAGGCGACGGCGCGCAGCGGCACGATACCTGCGCAGCCTCCGATGCCACGCTGGGGAGCGTGACCGTCCAGTTGCCTCCAGCCCCGCGGGTGAGGCAGCAGTCGCGCTGGCGGCTGGTGCGCCAGGCAAAGCCTGGGGCGGCTGGGGGCTCCCGATGGCGGGCTCCCGCGCCCCCGCGGCGGGCAATGGCTGCGGGGGGCGAAGGGGGGGCCACGCGGGGAGCCACCTGGAGGAGGGGGAGGAGGAGGTGGAGGGGGAGGAGGAGGAGGAGGAGGAAAAAGGCGAGGAGACGGCGGATGTGGAGGAGGAGGGGGAGGAGGAGGAGGGGGAGAAGGCGCAGGAGGCGGGAGCTGCTTGTGGAGGCCAAGGGAGGCCCGGGGCTTGGGTCCTCGGCCGCCGCCGCCCGCCCGACTCGAGCCCGCGCGGCCGGGCCGCTGCCGCCCCCCCAAGGACCTGCAGGCGGTGTTCGAGGAGCAGCGCCTCCGACCGGCGGCCAGCGGCCCTCAGCGGCGAGGTGCGAGTGTCGATGCTTATGAGCTCGACGAGCCCAGGCCCCCCTCGAGGCCCGACTCCGCCACGACGGGCGGGCCTCCGCTTTCTGTCGGCCTCCAGGGGCCTCTCGCGGGCCTCGGGGCCGTCAAGAGACGACTCGGGATTCGGCACGAGCGACACGTAGGGAAACGAACTCTATACACCGACGCTTTTGCCAGCCCTGCATTGAAATTTGCACAGGAAAGCGGATCCTGATGTATACGGGATCCTGGCGTATACATGTTTCGGTGTCTCCCCAGGGAACGGAAAAAGAAGTGTACACCACACCACCCCGACGTCCTCCCTGACCCTCAAAAAGTCTGGGGATTGAGCAACAGCCTGCCGCTGGTAATGTACTTGCTCCAGTTTTCTAACATCGGTACGAAAATAATGGCTACGATGCCCAATGCCTGTTAATTTTGCACAGGGCTCGCTGTCCGCGCAGCCGCGGCCTGAGTCCACTTGAGACAGAAGGCCGCCTGCCCAAGAGCGGCCGCTGTCGGTTTGGGGCAGCACTTGTCGTTGGGCCCTGTGCCCATTTTTTCCGTACCCATTTCGGGCGTCCAAAGGGATGAAACACTGGTCCGTGGAATGGGTCCGGGGGTCGAGGTCATCAGACAAAATCAAGACGTCGGGGGTCTGGGATCGGCGCCACCCTGACGCTGCCTCCAGCCCTGGACGCCAAGATCTGGCCTCGGAGGTCGGATCTTCGTCCATTCCCTGGCCTGGCCCTCGCGTGGGGCTGGGGCGCGAGCAGGCGCATGGACAACTGTTGATCGCCGAGTGTAGGACGACGGCTTGTCGGCGGCGGAATCACAACCCTGCCCTCGCCGATCCACGAGTCAGGCAACTCGGCGGGCGGCGGGGGGAGGGCTCGGACTTCGTCGAGCACGGGGCGAAATGCGAGCCCTGCCCTCGCCGATCCACGAGTCAGGCAACTCGGCGGGCGCCCCCTGCGGCCCTCTCTCGCCGCCTATGGTGGCGTGGGGGGGGCAAAGGGTCCAGGCCTGCTGCAGGTCCTGAAGAAAGTTGCGGCCGGAGGCTTCTCGCCATTCTCGGCATCTGGGGGCCCTCCCCGGGCCTCGGGGCCGTTCACAAACGGCCGGGGGCGAAACAGCACCGGTCCCAGGGAGTGGGTTCAGACCTCTGCGGGTCGACGTCATGAGAAGGATCATAACGTCGGAGCTTGGGGGGCCCAGACTCTCCCATCGAGAGACCGTTCTGTCATCACTTGGCGATGTTGGCGATGGCGGGCGTGAGCGGGGGGGAAGATTTAAGTCGGGCCTGTCCTCCCACAGGGGGATTTTCGACGAAAAAGAAAAAATACCCCCAAATGATTCAACAAATAGTCCAATAATAGTCTGGGGACTATTTCTTGAGTATTGTTTGTTCTTTTTGGGGTATGTTTGGGGTATTCTTTATTTTTCGTCGAAGATCTCCCTGTAGGTGGACACGCCCGACATAAGGGAAGAGGGGGGAGGGCCTGTCACGTCACACGGCTTTGCACCGGCGCCGTGCGGGCAGGCTCGAGAGTGGCAGCGGCGGGGAGTTTTTGGACCGCGTGTCGCTCGACGGGTTCTCGCCTACCACGCTTCGGCGCGACACGCTATCTTTATGTCGGGCGTTTTCCCCTGCAGGGGGATTTTCGGCGAAAAATAGAAAATACACAAAAAATGCACCAACAAGGTAAGAAAATTACAAAACATAGTCCCCATATTTTTTTTGGATTATTATACAAGAGACCGGCCACAAGAAACCCAACCCTGACGACCCCAGGACGTCCGTGGATCTCGGGTGTGGGAACGCCCCGCCTTCCATCGCAGAACCAGAGACACCCAGGAAGCCCACGGCACCCCGGAGGCAAGCGGGGTGTTTCTTGGCACGGGTCTCCACGGCACCTCCCCGTCCCCGGGCGTCGGCGTCCCGAGCTTCCCCGGGCCTCCCGTGCCGCGGAGCGGAGCGGCACGCTGTCCGCTCGCAGGGCACAGCTCGGGTGCAACGACAGGGGGGGATCGTTGGGCATAAGGGGGGGATACCTCGAACCCCGATCGCCCGCTGATCGCCGATGTGGGGCCCCATCGGGCCCCAACCCGCCCAGGAAGCCGCGGACTCATGATCGGAGGCCCATCGCCGATCCATCGGCGACGCACCGCCGATTCCAGGTCGGTGCAGCCCCCCCTATGCCAGCCCCCCCCCTAACATTGCCACTCAATCGCGTGTCGCCAGGGCCGTCGCCGCGGCTCGCCGAGGAAAAGCGCCCCGTCGGCCGCAGGCTCCAGACCTGCGCCCGCGCTGGGCGTGGCGTGACCAGGAGGGGGAGGAGGAGGAGGAGGAGGAGGAGGAGGAGGAGGAGGAGGAGGAGGAGGAGGAGGAGGAGGAGGAGGAGGAGGAGGAGGAGGAGGAGGAGGAGGGAGGAGGAGGAGGGAGGCGGAGGAGGAGGAGGAGGAAGAGGAGGAGGAGGAGGAGGAGGCGGAGGAGGAGGAGGAGGAGGAGGGGGGCCCAAGTCGGCGTGTTATCCATCCCGAGGCCTCTCTGCACTGACAGGACGCAGCAAGCACAGCACTTCATGTCCGCCCAACGCAAAAAGGAGGAGAAGGAGGAGGAGGAGGAGGAGGAGGATGAGAAGGAGGAGGGTGTGTACTAGTCAGGAGGGATGAGGGGCATCAGGCAAGGCGAGGGCGCGCCTCGGCCGATCGCAGCAGCACCGCTGGTCGCGGCATCGGTGGCCGTGCCGCCCGATCGACCAGGGAAGTGGGATCTGCCTTTAGACGTTTTTTGTAGCTGTCATCCTTGGCAGTGTGGTAAGACAGCGTGGTTCAGAAGCAGAACCTGGGAGCCTGGTATGACCCTCTAAATCGGAAGCTGGAACATATACCTTACCAGTGGCAGGCTCTTTCTCAGTCCCAGGACTTTTTGAGGGTCGGGGACGACGTCGGGGTGGTGTAGTGCATACGTGCTTCTTCGTTTTCCTACGGCAACAGCGAAAAAAGTATACACCAGGATCCCGTATACACCAGGATCTGCGGTCCTGTGCGCATTTCAGTGCCGGGCCGGACAACACGTTGGTGTATAGAGTTCGGCTCCTTACCAAATTCCGTCTCTAGCGCCGACTAGCATCGGTTAGCGCCCAGTCGTCGACGAGATAGCGCCGATTTAGCTTCGGATAGCGCCGATTAGCGTCGATTTAGCGTCGACTAGCGTCGGCGAGCGTCGATTCGCAAGAGCCGACAAGCTTGTATGGGAGGCGCCCATCAGTTGCCACCGAAGCCTGGTCAGACCCGCCTGCCAAAAGGGGACGCGACGCGAGCGGCCTGTGTTTGGCGGAGGTTCTTCGTCCGCAACCTGGACGACGCCATTGCCATCGCGGGTCGCGTGGACGTGCGGGCGTTCTGCGAATCCGACCACATCTTCCATTTCGGCCTCGTTGAGGGGGGGAAGTGAACGGTATTGGTCTCTTTTCGCGGGAATACGGACGGCGTAAGCCAGGCATTCGGCGGTTTTTGGACCAGGCATGCCAGATCACGAGGACGTGTGCGAAAATTGTTAAACAATCGCGATTTGAACACATCGTTTAGAAGCCGCGCTGGCTTGACATGTTAAAGTGCAACGTTGCTGAACACACCTGTTTGTGACGAGTCAAACAACCTTTGCGGAACGTGTATTTTACGTCTTTCTGTAACAAAGCGTTACGCACCGTTTACCGGCGAAGTTATCACACTCTCTATGGTTCAGCGCGAATCGAAAAATCAAGTTGACAAGCCGTCGGGTTGTTGAGCCGCGACATCGCGGTTTGCGTTAATTATATATCGTGCTAAGCGGTCAAACAATTCGCACGCAGGGACACCCATGATAGGCTCTTAAGTCTACTTCCATGGAGAGGTTTGCATGACCGTATGACACCGTGTCTACACACATGCAGATGTGTGGTGTGAGAGAAACGGTAGAACACATGCATGCGGCATGCGGTGTGCATGGCACGTACAAGCTCGTCTGCGCGGCAAAGCATGGAACCTGCTACGTACCGCGGACCCTACGTGATCCGTTGTCACGTTATCACGCTTTGGGGCCGAGGCAGTGGATTGGATGCCGTTCCTGTGTTCTTAGGAGGTCACGGGGATTCCGAGTGGCTGCATGGGCAAGAGCGCTGGGCCAGGAGGTGCACAGAGACCTCAGAATGATGGCCGATTGCAAGGCCGGCACTCCCTGTTGGGCTGTCTGTGAGCGCGTTGCCTGTGCAGGCCCCCCCCAAGCCTCTGCACAGCGCGGGGCTCCTGGGCGACCGGCGGCGAGGAGGCCGGAGGTCGCAAGCACACGGCCTGCTGGGGGGAGGCGTGGCTCCTCGCTCGCCCCTCTCGGCGAGCTCGGCGGTGCCCCAGGCCCCTGCCCCACAGCGGCCATGCCTGGTCGTCGCCCTCCCCCCTCGTGGGCGGAAGCAGCACACATTCGTATCCGCGGCCTGGCGGGCCGGGCCCCTGGGCCGCGACCCACCGGGCACGGATCAATTGCGCGCGGATGCCCCGCGCGGAGCGTAGTCGTGCGACCGATTATTCCGCGGGGCCGCGCCCCGGACTCCAGACCGCGAGGGCGCGGACGCGGATGTGCTCGCCGCTCGTGGCTCCTCCTCCCCCTCCGGGAGCACACGGGGGCGGGGGGGACAGTGGCTCGGGGGGGGGGGGGCGGCGGGCGATTTCCTGCTCTCGCATGGTTTCCGCGTCCTCCTTGGCCCAGGGGCCCGCGGTGCGGCAGGCGTGCGTCGACCGCGGCCTCCCAACGGGGCCGCCACCACCCCCGGGGCCGCCCAACGAAGTCTCTGGAGGTGTCTCTCGCTCGTCCTCGTTGCCGCTCTCGCGTTCCCCTCTCCCTTCTGCGTTCCGAGGCTGGGTTTTTTTTAAATACACATTGTTCATTTCGAATTCTTCGAAGGTTCTTTGATTTTTTGGGGGCCAAGATCCGTTCATTTCTAATTATTCTATCTTGGGCCTCTTCTTGGCCACCAGGGGGCCAGGAAGAATTAGAAACGAGCACAATTCGAAACGAGCACGGTTAGAAATGAACGACGTGTACGTGTCCCCACCGCCTGAGTCACCGACCTCACCAGGCCTCGGGAGGCCGTGGCCATTGGGATGTTTCTGCCCGCCGGGGCCCGAGGTCCACGTCCACGGCTGCCCGAGCGGTGCACGTGTACCAGCTTCGGCCTCGCGTTCGTCGTCCTCTGCCTCCCGTGCTGGTCAGCGTCTTCGCCACTCTCCTGGGCCCGAGAAGTCGCGGCGAGCCCCCAGACATCGCACCCGACAGCCAACAAGCGCGGTGAGCTTCCAGGCCTTCTGCAGCATTCATTCGTCGTTGCTCCCCCTTCCCGTGTCGTCCACTGTAGGGTGCATCGCCAGGGAGGTCAAATCCAGTATCGGCGCTGGAGTATCCGTGGTCGAAAACTGGCCTGACCCCGCAGAATCACGCTCCATCCGGTTTGATACCGCCCAATCTTGGCTGAATCGGGCCTTGTCTGGCTCGATGGCTTCTATAGTCTGGCTCAATAGCCCCGTAGTGCTCTCACGAAGACCTCCCAGGAGATGTTTCCCAACCTCGAGGAACAGGCAATGCCATAAAAGCGTACACAGATTCGGGGTCCGTGCCGATTCCTTGCATCGGCGCTGGAGCCCCTCCTGGCGCGCTCCGCGCGCAGGGGAGGGGGGTCCAGCGCCGATCCAACAGATCGCCGCAGACCCCCGAACGTTGGCGCGTAGGTAACTCTTGGCAACTTCTTTGGCGGTCCGGCGACCTCCCCCCCCCCGCTCGGCTGACTTTGTCGGCTGTGCGCAGGTCCGATGCGCGCGGGCGTCCGTGGGGCCGCCCAGAGTCGCGGACCATTTTTCTCCCGACCCGCGACTTTTCGACGAAACACGCAGCCGCTCAGAAGAGGAGGGAACCCTTGATGAGCCTGTTTTCCACCACCACCACCATAAGTTGGAGGGGGGAAGGAGGAGGAGGAGGGCGAGGAGGAGGAGGAGGAGGAGGAGGAGGAGGACCCCCCCCTCCAACTTATGGTGGTGGTGGTGGAAAACACGCCCATCAAACCCTGGGATACACCCCAACGGGTCCATTCGAACGCACCCCTATCGAGGCTGGACGCCCCCCCTCGTATCTCCCAGGGTCGGGCCCCAAGCTGTTGGTCCTCTCGAACACCCCACGAAGCCTGGGATGGGGGTCGACACATCCCCAGACCCCCGACGTCATGATTCTTTTTCATAACGTCGATACCCAGAGGTCTGGACCCATTCCCCGGGACCGGCTTTGCATCCCGAGTCGTTTTTGGACACTTCCCAGGCCTGGTACAGGGGCCCCCGGAGGCCCGAAAATGACGCAGAGCCTCTCGCAACGATTCTGCCACACTGCGCGAGGGGGTCTGGGAAGCCAGGGATAGAGGTCGACATATCCCTTGTTTCTAAGCCTCCTAGATGGGGTCGGAGCACATGGGGTCGGAGGATCGCGCCGTATCGCCGATGCATCGGCGATGCGGCTCGATGTGGGGCCCGATTTGCTTCACGCCGACGTCGCCGATGCAGCGCCGACGTCGACGAAGCATCGCCGGGGCGTCGCCGATGCATCGCCGATACATCGCCGATGCATCGCCGATGCGTCCCGGCGCGATCCTCCGACCCCCTCTGCTCCGACCCCATCTCGGAGGCCTCCAGTGTTACAGAGCGACAAGCTTCCGCCGCTCCCCCCCCCCCCCCGGCCAGGCCCATAGGGGGGTCGTTGGGAGGAGGACTGGCTATGGGTATGGGTGCGGGTTGTCGGACCCTGGGAAACGCTCCCGTTCTGGGAAACGCTCCCGTTCTCGCGGGGACCCCCATCCGACAACACGCACCCGTAGCCCTCTCCAACCCCTCTATGGGTATGGGTGTGTGCTGTTGGTTCGTCAAAGCTTCCGCCGCTCCCCCCCCCCCCGGCCAGGCCCCGTGCTCGCGCACGCCGGCAGCGGGGCGCAGGCGCCGGCTCCCGCCCGAGTCGGTCGGCGGAGCGGCGGCGGCCCAGGGCACGGCCGGCCGTGGCCGCGGGCGGCAGCGCGGCGGCGAAAGAAGCGCCGACCCCCTTTGAGTGCGGAAGCATGTTCTAAGAACCTTTTGTGGTTTCCAGGAAATGTTCTCAGAACAGTTCTGGCGGAGTCTGTCTTTCTTTCTCACGTCGGGTTTATGTTCTAAGAACATTGTTTTCCACATGTTCGGCCTCTGGGGGCCCCTACCGGGCCTCGGGACCGTCAGAAAGCGGCTCGGGATGACGAGCCGGTCACAGGGAGAGGGTCGGGACCTTTGGGGGTCGACGTCATGAGAAGGTCATGGCGTCGGGGGTCTGGGAGGGCGGCTGGGCTTCTCAAAAGCCCCAGCGCCTTCGGGGAAGTGTTTGTTCTGTCTTCGGGGAAGGCTTCAGAAAGCTGCTCAGAAGGGCCGGGGATTTCCGAGCCTTATACAAGAAGGCCCGCCCCTTCTCACTTCCCCCCCTCGCTCGCCGCCGAGCAGCGCAGCGTCCGACGCTGCGCGCGAGAGTGATCGTTTGGCAGGACTCGACCCGATCGATCCTCAGAGGAGCAGGAGGTGCGCATACCGCGACCCGTCCCTCGTTTTCCCCCTCTAAGGGCCTCCCGGGAGGCCCTCGTCTTCGCCGCGGGGTTCGCTTCGAAATTCTAGTCAGAACGTACCCTGGGGGAGGTCCAGGGAGTAGCGGTATCGCTGCCTTGTTGTTTCCCCAGGTCCGATTCGATGTCCAGCCGGCCCGATCCGATGCGATTCCGATGCTTCTGGTCGATCCGATGCGGCCCGACGATCTGAATCGAGTCCGACTCCGTGCCGATGCGGCCTGATCTGGTGATCGTTGTTTTATTCATAGTTTTGCCGATCGTCGCGGGCCCTCGCACACCCCCTCCCCCCCCGTCCCATGGAGTAGATCTTGGCTGTTTTAGGCGCCTGTTTCAAGCAGGTGGAGCCCCTTCCCCCGCAGGCAGGACGTACTGCTGCAAACAGTCGCACTGAGCAGAGGTCCGGAGCCAGACCCCCCCTTCCCCCCCCCCTTCCACCCAGTGTCGAACCGCCGAATAAGAAGACGCCCACCTGATTTTCATGC
Organism: Prorocentrum cordatum; assembly: GCA_963575745.1. Taxonomy (NCBI): domain Eukaryota; class Dinophyceae; order Prorocentrales; family Prorocentraceae; genus Prorocentrum; species Prorocentrum cordatum. The sequence continues at coordinate 37,759 of CAUYUJ010009558.1, read as the reverse complement.
CGACGCGACCCGATCTGTCGATTTGATGCTGACTGGCCTTGCACTTCGGCCAAACGTGTTCGGACAGTTCGGACCCAGGTCTCCGACGACCTCGTGTTTCAATTCTGCTGTTTTTGTCGTCGATTGCGGTCTTCAGGGCCCGTTAGCGGCCCCGGGGCCATCAAACATGGGTCCAGGATAAAGAATTGCCCCACGGGAAGGGGTCGAGAGGTTCAGGGCTACGGGTTCAACAAATCATGCCAGAGGATGTTTGGGGGCA
>CAUYUJ010009558.1:12500-27500 GCA_963575745.1 Prorocentrum cordatum | reverse complement strand
GTCGGACAGTTTGTTTGACTCAGGGTTGCTGGGACTGGCCATCTGTCCACGGCGCGCCTTTTTTTTTATTTTCTTTTTTAATATATATATATATATATATATCTCTCTCTCTCTCTCTCTCTCTTTCGCAGCATCGCCAAACTGGTCCCCTTCCCCACTGGGCCATTGCACCGCAGCCTCACCAGCCCGCGCCCCCAGGTGAGAACGGGCCCCGGGATGCCCGAACGGAGCAGCACAGCTCAGCACGTCGGGGGGGTGGTCGGCCAGCGGGGCCAAGGCCCTGCCAGTGGGGATCGTCTGGGGAAGGCGAGCTGACACAGCCACAGCGCACGGTGCCCAGATCCCTCCGGGGATCCAGACGCACCAGGTCTCCGGGCTTCGTCCAGCCGAGGCGACAAGGTGGCCCCCCAAAGGCCGATTACCGTTCTCTCAGCTGGTTCGGAGGAGCAGCGCCCGTCGCCGCCGCCGCCGCCGCCGCCGCCGCCGCCGCCGTCGTCGTCGTCGTCGTCGTCGTCGTCGTCGTCGTCGTCGTCGTCGTCGTCGTCGAGCTCCCTGAGGAGCGGGATCGGTCAACCGCAGACCGATGCTCGTTCTTTGCCCGCGTCTGCTGCACCCCGGGCACGGCGCTTCTTCCCCCGCGTCGCCGCCACAGCGGTTCGGCCAAGAGCAGGATCTGCCGGCGGAGAGGCCCCCGGGCCTAATTGGCGGCTCCGTGCCCTCGCCCCGTCGGCCTCGCGCCAGGGGCGCCCTCGGGGGGCCGCGAAGTCATCCTCGCGCCGCGGTTCGGCTCCGCTGCCTCCTCCTCCTCTCCCCCTGGGGTGGGCGGCGCGAGGGCGCGCAGCTGTCGCGTCTCGCGCCTCGCGCCTCGCGCGCGCGCGAAGCGCGACGTCAGGCGCCCCATGTGCGCCGTCCACGGGCGGCCTGCCGTGAGTCATCGAGGATAGGAGATTACGTCACGCTCACAGGAGGAGGAGGAGGAGGAGGAGGAGGAGGAGGCCGAGGAGGAGGAGGAGGAGGAGGAGGAGGAGGACATCCCCCGCTTGGGCGCAGGATAGACCAAGTGAGGCTGCTTGGTTTGGAGATCTTGATCGGCGCCAGTGCAGGGCTGACAGTGCGCGAGCAGACAAAGATTGACGAATGCACGAGGAAGGCGAAAAGGATCATCAGGTTGCCGCTTCAGCCGCACCAGCGCCGACAACTGGCGGGGGCATGTGTGCTCGCAGCGGTCACGTGGCCCTTGGTCCTCAGGAGCCCGACCCAGAAGCAGAGACAAGGATTGGACACTATGTTGTCGAGGGCCGTGAGAGGTGACCAGTGGCGATCCGGGGCCAGGCCGCTGCAGCAGCTCCTCCTGGTTGGCCACACTGCCGACTTTACGCTGCGCTTGCTGGACAGAATCTGGACGCTGATGGACGCGAGAATCCGGCGACGCGGAGCCGCGTACGTCGAGGACGCTTTCAAGCAGTTCTGGATGAAGGACAAAAGGGCCACCGGGGTCATGCAGGCCGTGGATGCGGCGATGGGAAAGCTAGGATTTCTAATGATGTTGGACGACCAGGACCATGTGATCTGGAAAGCGCCTCCAGAGGCAGATGGGGCCGAGATCTCCCTGACCAGCCCCAAAGACGCCAGGGACCACCTCATTCGTGAGGTATGGCGAAAGAGGCTGTGGGCAACATTCCCGGGCAGCCGCACGCGGCGGGACAGCGCTGCCGGACGGCACGCGCAGGCGCCCTATTGCCCACGGGCTACCCGTGCGGCGCTGGAGCGTCAGACCACGAGATCGCGATCCTCACGGGCGCGTTCTTCAGCAATGCGAGACCGGCTAAGATCAAGGGGCTTCCGATACCCAAGTGCTTCGGATGCGACTTGGACGAGGACGACGATGCAGCGCACACCTTCTGGAGATGCCCGAGGTTTGCGCGCTGGAGGAGGTTCGTGGCGATCCCGCCGAACCCGGAGGGGCCGGTCTGGCCAACCAGGCTGCTCCGCAGCAAGAGGGAGGTTGGAGGAGTTCAAACAGCGGATCCACTACATGGCCAGCGTCTGGCAATGCATCCTGCATCAGAGACATCGCCGCACGGACGCCGAGGGAGAGCAGGCAAAGAGGCCCAGGAGGACGAGAACCGCCCTCGCTGAGGAGGAGAAAGGAAAGATTGAGGAGGAAGAGGAAGGGGACAGTGAGGTGGCTGAGGAGGTGGCCACAAAGGCGAGGAAGAGAAGAAGGTGACAGAAAGCTAAGGAGGGTGAGGAGGTCGAGGAGGTGGAAAAGCATCGTAGTAAGAGTAGGAAGTCTGGAGGTGGAGGTGGGATAGAAGGCTGAGGAAGATCAGACCAGGAGCAGAAAGCAGCAATGTAGTATTGGGAAGATCGCTCATCTCGCGAGCCCTCCGCAGGCTCGCCGCCGTCTCTGACGGCGCACCGGTTGTCTGGTAACAAAGTGCTCACACACAGGAGGAGGAGGAGGAGGAGGAGGAGGAGGAGGAGGAGGAGGAGCATCTTGCAGACGCGGCCTCACTTGGCCCCCCGTCTGTGCACCAGGGATCGTGGCTCTACGCGCGTCTGCAGAGCAGACGCCCTGCAGTAGCGGCCCTTTGCCAAGAAACACCCTGCTCGCTCGCCTCCAGGGGGCCCTGGGTTTCTTCGGTTTGGGTGCCTTTGCCATGGGAAGCACGGCGCTCCCGCACCGAGCACCAGTGGACGCCCCGGCCCTGCTGCATCCCTGCTGCTGCCGGCCCCCCTCGCGTTGGCCCCCTCCCCGAGGGCCAGGGGCCCTCCGCCTGCCACTCCTTCCCAGCAGGCGGCGGGCGGCGGTCCTGCTCGGCCGCCCCCTCTGCGCGCGGGGGGGGAGGGAGGCGCCTCGTGCGCCGGAGCGTGCGCCGCCCTGCGCCGCCGCGGCGGGGTGCGCCCGTGCGCCCGCCTCGCGAGTGCCTCCACCCGCCCGCCCCCTGCAAAAGGTCCGGAGCCGTGAGATTTGGAGGAGGAGGAGCAGGCACCCACACCTCTGCCCCATCCCCACATTCCCCTTTTTTGTGAGGCCTCCTCGGAAGTTCTCGTCGCCACCGCTGGATTCGCCTCGCAACTCTGGCCGGAACGCACCCCGAGAGAGGTCTGGGGAGCAGCGGTATCGGTCCCGCTTGGTCTCCCCCGTGAAAGTTCGGGAGCCTTGCGACGGGGGTCGTTACAAACGGGGGTCAGCTGGAGCGCCGGATCCTGCAGGATCCTGCGGGGCCAGGGCTGCACGGCCCCAGGCCTGCGCGCAGGACCCTGCAGGGCCCTGCAGGATCCTGCACGGCCTGTCTGGCCCGGGTCGGTAGATACCAGGAGAGTTCGCCCAGGCGCGCGGGCGGGGCAAGGCGGCGGGCAGGTGGGTCGCACGAGGAGGAGGAGGAGGAGGAGGAGGAGGAGGAGGAGGAGGAGGAGGAGGAGGAGCAGGAGGAGCAGGAGGAGCAGGAGAAGGAGGAGCAGGAGGATGAGGAGGAGGAGCAGGACCAGTGTAAACCCAAGAGACATCAACGCTGTTGGAGTACACCCTCCCTCCAAACTCCCTCCTCGTAGGCCCCTACAACGGTTCATTTCTATTGAGGGACCTGCCTCGTTGGAAGACAGCCGTTAGAAGACCCGGAAACATGCCGAAACATTGCTCTCGGGATTTCAACGCCACAGATCAACCTGACTGTTGCGTCTTGACGATCCTAGGAAATCACTACACGGACCTCAGGGGTCGAAGGTCCGCGCGAATCTCTTCGTCTCGGATCTGTGCTGGGCCGTCTTGCCAGGGGGCTGCCTGACAGCATGGCGCTCGGAAGCCACCGAGCCCCGTGGGAGCGGAGGGGGGGCGAGGGTAGGCAGGCGTTGGACAGAGGTCAGGGAGGGATGTCAGGGGCAGCGATACAGTCAGGACGCTGAAAACAAAACACAAACAACAGTCAAGACGCTGAAATAAGGAGCAGCTTGGGCGCGAAAGGGGCCCGATGCTCCCTTGGTGATCCTGTGGTCGCTCCTCCCCAGCCCTCCTCGTGCACGCTTGCGCGTCTGGGGCCAAAGGGGGGCTCCGTTCCCGATCTGCCGCTCCTTGTGCAGCGGCTCGGCTGCAGGCATATGGAGGGGAGGTGCATCGACCCCCGATCGCCCACTCACCGCCGACAGGGGCCCGGTGGCCCCACCCCGCCCGTGAGCGTGCGCGTCCGCTGTCGGGGGGCCATCGCCGAGCCATCGGCGAGGTGTCGCCGATGCCAGGCGAGCGGCGCCGATAGACGGGGTCGTCTGCGCCGACATCAGCGCGCAAGCTGCCCGCGTAAGGTCGCGCGGAAGCGCCCACGTCTCCACAGTGGCGTGCCGTGCTGGCGGTGCGCGTAAGCCGCGGCGTGGGGTCGCTATGCCATCTCGCGTGGGCAGCGTTTTGAGCGTCTTCCTCCTCCTCCTCCTCCTCCTCCTCTTCACCCCTATGCCGGTCCCACCCCCGTATCGATGCCCCTCGAGAGAGGGGGGCGGGGGGGCGTTTTGTTGTTGACAGCCTTGGGGCGAGCTTCTGTTCGTTCCGGGAGTCTCCTTCGCGCCGTGTTCGGTTCGGTTCAGCGCTGTACGTGCTGCTGTTTGTTCCGTGTTGGGTTGCCGGTGTTTTTTTGTTCCCCTGGCATCGCTCGGACGTGTGCATTTTTCTCGGCGAGGGCCATCGAGGAGCATCCTTGATCATTCGGCGAAAAAACCACGCACGAAACCGAAAAGAACACAGGAATGGACGTCCGAGCGATGGCCAGGTTCCGTGTTGGTTGGCCGGATTCCGATATGTTCAGTACGTTTTTATATAACACATAAAATAATAGAACGGTCCCGAGCGTTTCTAACATTAGCTCAGGAGGAGGCCATGATAGAAGCAGGGTTGGGCAGGCCAGATGCGGTGAGATGGGGCAGCGTCGGCAAGGGTTGGGACGAGGATGATTCCGTTCCAGGGCGTTCCGGAACGCCCTCGGAGCGTTCCGGGAACGCTCTGAGAAGGCCGCGGCGCCCGAGACATCTCAGAGGTTTTCGACTTCTCCTCGCTCGATTATGTTTAGCCTCGTCCCGGCTTCGTCTCACAGCGCAGCGGGCTTCGGCACGTGGCCACGCACGGCCCGAGCACGCGCTGAGCGGAGGGGGTGCCCCGCCACACGCTGCGGGCGGCGCGGCGCAGGGCGGTCGCCGCGCTGCCCGTCGCCGCCTGCGGCTTCGCTGCTCTCCCCTTGGGGGTCCCAGGGGCCCCTCGTCGCGGCGCCGCCGCGGCTGGCTGCTCCAGGTGAGCAGGGGAGGAAATCGTCACCCACCCAAACCACCCCACACCCACCCCGAGGCCCCAATGTGCCCTCCATTCCCAGGGGGGGGCGGGGCGAGGAGCATTGACAGACCACATGTGAGGCCCGCACCCCCCCCACGCAACGCCCCGAAGTTCGGGCCCTCGGGTGGGGTTGGGTGGTCTGGTAGGTCGTCGGGAAGCTGCTCGTCCTGGAGGGCCCTCGCCACCACGTCTGCATTCCTCGTTGAATTCTGGTCAGGGCGCGCCCCGGGGCCAGGTCCAGGGAGCAGCGGTGTCGGTACAGTGGAGGCCCATGCCAAGAGACACCCTGCTTGCCTCCAGGGTGCCCCTGGGGATTCTTGGGTTTCGATGGTTTTGCTATGGAAAGCGTGACGTTCCCACACCAAACATCAGTGGACGCCCTGGGGTCTCAGGGTTGGGTTTCTTGTGGAAGGCTCCTTGTGGTCGAGCGCCTACTGTAAAACATGGGCTCCCAAGAGACGGCAGCATTTTGGGGTTCCGGGTTTCCAGAGCTGGCCAGTTACATATGGCGGTGGGGACTCGGCACCGCCCTCTGTTTGAGAATCGGGCTCCAGCCCTTTGAGCACGCGGCGGTGTTTCTGAAGTGCGGAGGCCGACGTCGCATACTCCCACAACCCCTGGGGGTATGTGGGTGATCCACGTGTCATGTTCCTCGTGCGGAGCATTTGGCCGCCTCGCGTTCGAATGTTTCTTTTGGGCGGTGGGCGTGGTCGCAGATCTTTCTGCCCAGAACAGGTGCCCGAGGGGGGGGCCTGAGCGTGTAGGATGGTGTCGTGTGTTGGTCGGGTTCTCTTGAGGGAGGGCGAGCAGCAGAAGAGGGGAGAGGAAGAGAGCCCAGGCTAAGAACGAGGGGTGAGCTTCGGATGGACAGTCCGAGACACTGGGAGAGGAGAGATATAGTCGACTCGCACAGTAAGGAGGATCGACTTTCCAAGGGTACCCCTGCATCCTGCCCCGTTCAGCCCATCCTTGGCCGCTTCCGCTGGCCGCGCCCCGCCCGCAAAGTGTCGGCATGGCTTTCAAGGCCCTCGCATCCTTATCGCGCATCCTTTTTACACGGGTTGGCAGTACCCAAGTGAATTTGGGAGAAGACAGGGGGAGGAGAGTCGGAGAGGCAATTTGAAGAGGACGCAGAGCGGAACAGAGTTCAAATGGAAGAAGGATGCGGATGGCCACACAGTACGAGTGCCCAGCATAATTAGCTGCTTTTCTTCCCTCTCCTTCGCTCTTCTTCATGCTTTCCGTCCGCATCCCCATCCAGCCTTTCTCCCCTCTGGGCGCGAGGAAGAAGCAGATGCGTCTGCCAAGGACGCAGACAACACCCACTCTTTTATCGTTCGCACTACTTGCGTCATCGCCTGTCCCATATCCGTGTGCGCTTCTATGCGCATGAATTGTTACTTCCGTGCGCAACTGTTGAGTGTGCTCATGCTGTGCTGTCCAGAATTGCGCGTGCACGCGATCGCGGTCATTCTGCTGGAGTAGTTCCATTCGATCTCTGTTTCTGCTCGTGCCCGTCGTCCTTGTCGCTGCGCGCGAGGCCGCGACCGCCAAGAAGTGTGCGTGTGTGTGTGTGTGTGTGTGGGTGTGTGGGTGGGTGGGTGGGTGGGTGGGTGCGTTGGGCGGGGCTAGGACGCGGATGAATCCGTTGCAAAGCGTTCCGGAACGCTCTGAGAAGGCCGCGACGCCCGATATCGCACATTTTCCAGAGCCGCCGGATCTCAGAGGTTCTCCATTTTTCGTTACCCGATGTTATCCTCGTCCTGGCTTCGTCTTAGTGCGTGTGTTTGCAGCCGCACGCGCACGTCGCCTCTCTTTGCTGCTCCCCGGGAGATTCCCGCGCAGCGTGGTTCCCCCGATGTGTGACCCCTGTGCCGCCTCGGAGGTGCCTGCGTGAAGACCTGTGTGCTCTTCTCTCTCCGCCCGACCGACGCCGCAGCGACTCGGCGCGCGCAACCGCGACACGCCCAAGTGTGTGTGCGTGTGTGTGTGTGTGTGTGTGTGTGTGTGTGTGTGTGTGTGTGTGTGTGTTGGCATCGCTCTGATGTGTGCGCTTTGTCTCGACGAGGACCATCGAGGAGCGTCTTGACTCATATGTTTGAAAATACACGCACCACATCGAAAAACGAACGAGGAATGGACGTCCGAGCGTTGGCGAGGTGTGTGTGTGTGTATGTGCGTGTACCGGGCGGGGCTGGCACGAGGGTTAAACATCCGTTCCAGAGTGTTCTTCGGAACGCTCTGAGAAGGCCGCGGCGCCCGATACATCCTCCACAGCCGCCAGATCTCAGAGTTTCCAGACTTGTCCTCGCCCGATGTTGTCCTCGTCATGGCTTCGTCTTACCCGTGGCCCCCACAAATGTGCCCAGGATGGGAGATTGCCCCCAGGGAGAGGTGCCGGGCGCTTTGGGCACACGGGCTGGACAGATCGCATCGGAGGATGCCTTGGGACATTTTTCCTCGGCTCCTGGAGGTTCTCTGGCCTCGGAGTGCTTTCTCCACCAGCTTCGCATGCTGAGAGCGTTCTGGGGGTCCGCGGGTCACCCCGATGTGAGCCTCGTCTTGGCTTCGTCCTTTGGTGTGTGCATGTGCACGCGGGGGTTGGTTCGGTAGCAAATCATGGACGCCTTGTGCACCCTCTGAAGTCCGTCTCTAGCGTCGATTCGCGTCGATTGGCACTCGGGAGCCGATGGGATAGCGTCGAGCTGGCGTTGATTCGGCGTCGAGTCAGCGTCGGTGTGGCATCGATCAGCGTCGGTTTGGCGTCGATATGGCATCGTTCTGCGAGAACCGACAATCTGCCATGGGAGGCTCCCATGAGTTGCCACGGAAACGTCGACCCCTGCAGGTCTCGACCCGCTGCCCAGCACTGGCTTCTCCTCCCCAGCCGTTTTTGCCCCGCGGCCTCGAGGCCCGGCGGCAAGGGCCCTGCAGAGGCCGAGGACGGCGACGAGCCTCCCGTCGGGTTTTTTTTTGGGTGCCGCCGAGTGGCCAATCGAAGGGGGGCCCCCGGCCTCTCCCCGGCCTGCCCGCATGCCGGACGGCGCTCCGGCGCTGCCCCGTACGGTAGGTTCGCGTCGTGTCGACCGGCGGCGACCCCGCCGCCGACGTTCAACGTTGAACGCCGACGGCGGCCCAGAATCGGTCGATGTTGAACGATCGGACGTTGCGGAGACGGCCGATCGTTCAAGGTTGAACGATCCAGCGCGGTGTCAGGAACCAACGCCGGGGTCGTCACGACACGAACCTGCCGTACTCTCCGGATGCCTTATGTTAGTCGTCTCCCGAGTCCGGCTTTTGGAGGCGCCTGTTTGGCAATTGGGGGGGGGTCCTAAAACGACGCGAAGATCGGGACAAAATCGGATCGGGATAATTCGAAATCTTTGAGAATCGGCGGGTTTGGAGGATGTATTGGGCGCCGCGGCCGCTCCAGAGCGTTCCGGAACGCTCTGAGAGCGCTCCGGAACGCTCTGGAGCGATTTATCCCGATCCTAGCCCTGTTTTAGGCACGGTTTATTACAGGGCAGTGTTTAACACATGCTCCGCGTGCGGACCATGTATAAAAAATGCAGGGATTCAGCATGAAAAACAACAATGAGGAGTTCATGCATACATTTATTCATAAATTGGTCATGCATTCAAAATCATAAAAAAAAAGAATCCGATGTATTAAAAACTGCCCTGTAGGGCGCGTTCCTTGGATTGGAGCTCAGGGGGTCCCGCTTATGAGGGCGCCCCGTCGAAGAAGGGGGTTCGGAATATGTGGTCGCATCTGGAGGGGCGTCTGTTTTTTTTGTTGGGGGGGGGGTCGATTGCTGGGGGATTTGGGGTATCCGCCCCCCCCCCCCGCTCTCGCCACACGTCGTGCCCTCTCCCCCTGTTGCGTGGGTCGCCCGCTGCGGTTGCACCGTGCGCCTCGCTCGCTCGAGCCGTGGCACAGCGCCCCGGCCTGCCCGGTGCCGAGTATCGGGCAGGTCCAGCTGTCCCTCTGCAGGAGGCGTGTGCAGAAGTTGTCAAGATATAGCCTGGGGACGGTCCGTCTGATATGGCTGGTCATTGTGGAGGCCTCTTCTTTTTTTCTTAAACTTGGCGGCGAGCGAGGGGGGGAGATGAGAAGGAGGAGGCCTTCTCAGAAGGCGGCGGGACTTCTCAGAAGCCCTCGCGCCTTCTGAGAAGTATCTTCTGTCTTCAGGGAAGGCTTAGAAAACTTCTCAGAAGACCGGGGGACTTCCGAACCTTCTTAGAAGGCCTTCTCCTTGTCTGTTCCCCCTCGCTCGCCGCCGATAAACAAAAAAAGAAAACAAAAAACCTTCCCACATCCGTTTATAGGAGGACATGCCCGACCTAGGCCTAGGGAGCGTTTCTGTTTCCTCCCCAGGGTGACGCTCGTTGCCCGGGCGAACGCCCCCCCACCCCCCGTGGGCAACGCTGGCGATCGTATCGGGGGGGATGGCCCCCCCCGCCACATGCTGTGGTGCACGCATAGGCGATTTATGCTCCTGGTGGCGCGGGCGCACCCTGGGGGATGTACGCCGCGGCGGCCGTCACCGTTACCCTCCCGCCCGGCCCCCCCCCCTCTCACGGGTAACGACCGGAACCTTGGAAAGACAAACATTGACACCTATAGGCCCACCAAAGAATAGTTTCAGAACCTTTTGTATGGTCTGCACGAGACGTTTTTAGAGCATTTGTGGCTGATACTGTTTTGTTTACACATCGGGTGTATGTTCGAAGAACATTGTTTGTGTTCTTCGAGCATTTCTTGGTTCTGAGAACATGTCGTTGTAGCCCTGTAGGAATGCCAGGACGGTAGGTCCCTGCTCAACTCTCCTGTCGTGCACGCGATCTGTGGTCGCGTCGGGAGGGCAAGCGTATCAATGGCGCGCGCGTCGTCTTTCAAATTGTGCGTGCTATTCATTCGATGTGTGGAGAGATTCCTTGTGCTCCTTGGAGCATGAGCGCGCTGATGGGGTCGTCCAGCCAGCGTGACATTGGTATTGACTTTGCGTGTTTTGTGCAGTTGGGTCGGCGGAATCTTTCCGCCCAGACGGCACCAGTGGCACGCAATCCGTCAGAGCACCAGCGGCGATTTCACCGTGCAGCGGTTGTCTTCTGCAGCGGACGACGGGACACGAGAGATCCGGCGGCAACGATCATTGCGTCCATTCTGGTTGCCGCTTCGGGAGGACAAAGGGAAGAAGGGTGCCAGCACCGAGGAAAGCCCGTTTGAGGCCCGGCGGCCAATTGTCCACACGCCCCGCTATCAGCCCGCCGACGCCTCTGATTTTTTCTCGTCCCATGACTTACTTTCACCAGCTTAGCATTGTTGAATTTGTTTCGCCGTTGGTCTGACCCATGACATTCTGCGTGGCTGCCTGGATCCTTGTCCATCGCTCGGGTTCTCTCCTTTGCCTGACGTTGGTCGTCCCAGTGCTGTCGCTGTTTGGAAGGGAGAGGAGTGGAACGGATGGAGGGAAGCATGGGGAGGGATTGGGAATAGGGCAAGGGCAATAAGGAGACAGGGAGAAAATGAAGACTCTTCCCCCCCTCCGCCCTCCTCCATATCCGTGGGGAGCTTTTTCCCAAACCAGCAACGTTCGGAGGTTGTCGAGAATGCCGAACACCTCCTCCTTGGCCCCTCCTCGTCCTCGTCGTTTCCTCCCCCGTCCTTCTTCTGAGCAGGCCGGCGCGGTGGAGTGCCTTATGGACCTCCTCCTCCTCCTCCTCCTCCTCCTCCTCCTCCTCCTCCTCCTCCTCCTCCCCCTCCTCCTCCTCCTCCTCCTCCTCCTCCTCCTCAGTTGTCAGCTACCCAGCGTTTCTTTTACCTTCACGTCTTGTTTCCTTGGCCAGATCGGCAGAACTGTGAAGCAGGTAGCTTACCTGCAGTTTCCTCTTCATGCGCTAGTTGGGCAGCTGTATTCAGCCCAGTTTATTTTACTTTCAGGGGTCCAGGAAAGTCTGGCGAAGCAATCCCCTAGTATTCTCTCTTCCCTGTGGGGAACGGTGGTCTCGCTCTGCTAGGGGACTCCCACTAGTTTGTGGGAAGAAAGTTTACCCCAGTGCTTTGCAGTCTTGATCTCCTTCCCCTTCCCCGTCCTTCTTTTCCCCCTCCCTCCTTCCTCCCTCCAGACAGTTCAAGGAATTGGCAGCCAGGTCACAGGCGAAAGCAAGTGGCCTTCCCTGGCGGGTCTTGCCATGGTCTCACCATGCTCGAAAGTCCGAACCTGCAAGTTGGCGTTCAGGGATTGCTCTTGTCTGGGGAGGGGGTCACTGGTGGGTGGGATGGGATTCTCTGCCCCGTTCTGGGGAAGTTCTGCATTGTTTCAGTTCTGGCCTGGGAACGGCCCATTAGAAGGTGGGCAGCGTTTAACCCGGGCGAGTTGTGTTTCATGCATGTCCTTCTCCTCCCCTCCTTTTCCTGGGGTAGGGTTCTTGGCGCCGACTCGGAACTGGCAACGCCCCAGGCTTGGACTGGGGGTCAGTTGCTGTCCGCGGAACGTGCTTGAGCTTTAGTTCAGCCCCGAAGCGAATGTCAATGTCCTCCTCCTCCTCCTCCTCCTCCTCCTCCTCCTCCTCCTCCTCCTGGGGTCGGGGAGGCACTCCCTCCCCGAGGGCCGACCGAGCCGAGCCGAAGCGCCCCCTTCCCTCGAGGTCGGTCCGGGGAGGGTGCCCTGATGTTCTTCGTGCTTGCTTCAGGAGGGGAAAAAAGACACAGACACAATTAATCCTCGACTCCCCAGAAAATATGGGGAAATGTGGGAAGTGGGGGGGAAGACAAAAACCCAGAAAATATAGGAAAATATGGGGGATCCTTTTATTTGTGTGTATTTATTTGTGTGTCCTGGGGCCCCTTCATTGTTGCATGTTTTTGTGTGCACCGTACCCTCGGATGTTCTGTGCGTTTTGGCTGGCGGAGGGTCTCGTAATCTTGAGGGATGGTCGTCTGTCCCAGGTTCGACTGTAGTATACGCCCGAGCGGAGGGCGCGCCCCGGCCCGCCTCGAGGTGTCGCCGAAGGAGCTCGTGATCCCGCCGCACGACTCCCGGTCCCGAGGGCCCCCCAGATCACTGGATGCCCGAAGTGTCTGGTCGCGACGCACCGAGGCCTCCCAGCTGGGGTCCGAGTGGATGGGGTCGGAGGATCGGTCCGCATCGCCAATGCATCGCCGATGTATCGGCGGTGCCTCGGCGATGCCTCGGCGACGTCGGCGATGCATCGGCGGCGTCGGCGTGGGGCAGCGCGGGCTCCACATTGAGCCGCAGCGCCGATGCATCGGCGATGCGGCGCGATCCTCCGACCCCATCTGCTCGGAGCCAATCTAGGAGGTCTAGAACGGACCCAGATCCACTCGGTCCCTGAAGCATCATGACGGGAGGCTATTTTCATCGTCTTCGACCTCCTGGGGCCCTCACTGGGACTCGAGACCATCCGAGAGCGACTCGGCATGGGAAGCGGGCCCCAGGGGATGTGTCGAGGCCCGAGGCCCAGGGGATGGGAAGCGGGTCCCGGGGGATGGGTCCCATGGGAAGCCGGGCAGAAGTCATGGCGTCGGGGGCCTGGGACGCCGGAAAATGTTCTTGTCGTGACCGACGCGGTCGGTCGCTGCCGATTTTGCTCTCCAAGCTCAGGCATCGGTCGCGATCGCGTTGCTTCAAAATCAGTTGCGACCGGTCTGTCGCGATCGGTCGCGACCGATTTGGAGTGCCGATCGGTTGCTAGCGATCGCCACCGAACACATTTGGTATCCAATGATTTGGGAGTTGGGTACGGGTGGGGTCTTGTCGCGTCGTTGGGACGGTCGCGTCGTTGGGACGGCAGGTCTTTACCGTCTTGGACCTCTTGTGGCGTCGTTGGGACGGCAGGTCTAGCCCGTCTTGGACCTCCAGAGGTCGGGGACGTCAACAAAAATTGGACGACCAGGGAAGGGAAGGGAAGGGAAGGGAAGGAGAAAGGGCAGGGGCGAGGGGACGCTTGGACGACCAAGGAAGGAATGGGAAGGGAAGGAGGCCGGTGAGGGGGGAGGGGAACTTTTGGAACGACCAGGAAAGGTGAAGGGGAGGAAGACGGGTCCCAGGGAAGGGGTCGGGACCTTCAGTCCACGCTGTGGAATGATGGGCGGATTGTCGACCACCGCTGCCACAGGTGGCAGAGGGAGGAGGAGGAGGAGGAGGAGGAGGAGGAGGAGGAGGCTAGGACGAGGAGGAGGAGGAGGAGGAGGAGGAGGAGGAGGAGGAGGGGGAGGAGGACGAGGAGGAGGGGGGGGAGAAGGGGGAGGAGGAGGAGGAGGACCTCTCCATTCTCCCTTCTCCCCCGTCCTACCGTAGGGGTGGTGGAAAAGGTTGGCCCGTCGTGGCACATACAAAGAACACGGCGTCGGAGGTCGGGGGGGGAGGGCGAGCGAGGCAGAGCGAGGAGAAGACAGCCCTGACCATCGGGCACCACATACACATATATATATATACATCGGAGGTGAGGGGGTGAGATCGAAGTGGAACGGAGAGCCCCCTTACCGGGAAATCGATTTCGGTTTCGTGTTCGTGCGTGCCGTGCGCGAGGCGAAGCTGCGTGGGCGGGCGAATGTGAGATCGATAATCAGATCGATAGTGAGTTTGATCGTGAGATCGATAGTCAGATCGAATGCGAGATCGATAGTGATATCGATTGCGAGATCAATAGCGAGACCGAATTTGAGATCGATTGTGGGATCGATTGTGAGATTGATTGTGAGATCGATAGTCAGATCGATTGTGAGATCTATCGATTGAGATCGAATGTGAGATCGGTAGTGAGTTCGATAGTGAGATCGATCGAGTGCGACGTTGGTCCCTCCCCCCCCCCTCACCTCCTTATCACCCGAAGGGTGGTCTATGCGGTAAATATACATATATATATATACACATACATATACACATATATACATACATATACGTAAACATATACATATATGCATATATATGTACATATTCAATCGGTCGCGATCGGCAGCGACCTCTCGGCACTCCACATCGGTCGCGGCTGATCGCGACCGATTATGACATCGGTCGTGACCGATGCGGGTTGACCGAGGCAGAGGATCGAGGCCGGTTCGGGGAGGTGCGGTACTGTTCTTCGTGTTTGTCTGATGCTCTTGTGCATCCTGGGGGGGATATCCCCGAACGTTCTTCAGTTTGGTGGCGGAGGGTCTCGTGGTTTTGAAGCACAGTCTTCTGTCTTAGGTCCGGCCGTACCAGAATTTCAAGAAAAACCGGTAGCGACCGATCTTGCCAGCTGCAACCAGCAGAAAGTTCTGGCATCCCACGCGTACTAGTACTTGACTTTCAAATACGCGGTCCAAGGAAACTGAAAACTTGCCCCCAAGGCTGGCGTTTCACCGCGAGTCGGTTTTGACGGTGCCAGGGCCGGGCAATTGCCCATTATGGAGGCCGAAAATCGAGTCCCGATGTTGGTCAGGATGTGGCATAGCTGGTGTCCAATGATTGATCAGGGGAGGGCGAGGAAAGGATAGTGGGGCGAGGAAAGCAAAAAGTGGCGCCAGGGAGGGGGCAAGGACATGGCGGGCTCTGGAACCCCCGAGCCCAAGCAGGTTGCCATCTCTTGGGGGCGGATCTTCAGCTTGCGCTGGCGGGCGCGCCCGCCGCCTTGCAGGGAAAGACACGGCAACTCCTGAGCCATTCTGGACTGCTCAG
>CAUYUJ010009558.1:0-7500 GCA_963575745.1 Prorocentrum cordatum | reverse complement strand
GGAGGAAGAGGTGGTTCCAGGGCCCTCGCCGGGGCTCTTGGCCTCCCGGATGGGGTCGGGGCAGATGGGGTCGGAGGAGGGAAATGCAAGCACCGGCACCGCTACCCTCGCCTGAGTCCCTCGTCGCCACCGCTGGCTTCGCCTCGGAATTTTGGTGGGAGCGCACAGGAGAGGTCCGGGGAGTGTAGGGCGGAGAGGCTTCTAGGCGGGAGAAGATGCAGGCCGCCCAGATGGGGTCAGAAGGCCTGGCGCCCCTTCGAGTCGTGACAAAGAACGGCGGGAGGTTTGACGCTACTTCCCGACCTCTGCCTGAAGGCCCTGCGTAGTTAGTAACAGTTAGCGGAACTTCTAATTGTTATTAACGGAGTTATAACTAGTTAGGTTTGGCCAGTTTGAAGCTGTTTTTTTAATGTTTATGTTATGTTTTTGCATCTCATGTAGTTGGAAATTGGGGCATCATGATTGGGCGCTTCGTCGATTTGGATCTGCTCAGGGGCCTTCAGATTTTTTTATCGTCCTGGGGCAAACGCGACGGTCCGCAGCGCATCATGTTAGCAACATCGCGATTTGTATTCTACTGGCCAAATGCACGTGATGTCGTTCTCTATTTTCCTGTAAATCACAGGAGCTTTCAGCGAGGTCAGAGGCATCAGAACAGGGTCTGTATCATCTAAAAAGATGTGTCTGGAAAAACCTTCAGCGGCGTTCACATGCTTAGTTGCAAGCTGCTGGACAAGCACCTGCGACTCGCCATCGTCGCATTTCACGTGAAACCACACTTGCATTGCTGCATGCATCCCGCCCGACCCCAGAAGTACGATATCACCGCGCTTGATGCGGCCGAAATCTGTCATGGCTTCGATGCTGGAGACGGCCGTCTGCGTCCCAGGGCACATGCGTTTCAACGCATTCAGCAGCTTCTGTGTTGCTTTCGTTGGGTCGACTAAGCCAGGTGAAACACGCATGGTCTTTAAATCGTGCGCGTGCTGCGCAGTGAGTTGGACCATGAGAGCCTTCTCTGGCCCCTTCTTGCACATGTGGTCTTTGGCGAAACGTTTTACGTTTTTGTGCTTGCGTTCCTGGACAAAGCAACTGAGCGACCCATGTTTTTCAAACATTTCTGGCAGATGTGTTGCCATATGGTGCTTATTCACCCAATAGCTTTCACCATATGCGTCCTGATGGCACCGAAGATGTTTCACTATCGCTGACTCAATCTGCGCGGTCGTGACTGGAAGCCGCCGCGCCGCCGTGATGATTATGTCAACGGCATCTTGCAATGCCAGCATACTTGCGATCTGGGGGGCCACTTGATCCGATGAAGGATGCATGGCAATTACTTGCCGAATATACCTGCACAAAACAGGCAACGCAGAGATCTCTTCTGAGGCACTTGTTTGGAGCTCACCAGTCTCCCATACAGTTGCGGCTGAGTGGCGTTTACTCGGCCACGTCCACTTCATGAAATACTCATGCAACTCCATTGCATCACACAAACACATGAACTGCGCATGCCCTAAAAGTGCTTTTACTTCTCTGTCGAATATACCAGACACAAAAAAACCTATGCATCCAGTCAAAGCAAATGAATGACGCAGGGAGATATCGCAAACCTGGGTCCAGCGCTATGTGTTCGGGGTGGAAGTTCCATCCTTTGTGCTGTGTGATGGTCGTGTACTGCCCCTCTGAAAACTCCCCCCGCTGATATTTATCCCAATCGGGCCGAAGTCGTTCCAGGATCGCGATGATTGTCGCGTCATCGTTTCTGCGTATCTTTGACGCATCCAAGCACGCGTCTGTCACAAAGAAACCAGATACATCATATGTCAAATAATCAAACTTTCTATTCAAGACGTTGCGACATAACGCACAGGGTTTGGAACCAGCGTGCCCTTTGTTCATGTGTAGTTCCCGCAATGCCTCTTCGTCCCCTATGACGCACGACAGCTTCGCGACGATCGTCGCGTGCGACGTTGCGTCGCCGTTCTCTGACACGTCTAATGTAACACCGCTCGTCTCAAAATTGAAACCACCAGCAGAATTTAAAAAACTTCTTTGAGGGTCATCTTGATGCACTGCCCGATGCCACCTGGGATGCTTTTTATTTTTGCGCACCGCGCAGTGCTAAGCGTGAACCACGCATCTTCGTTACCCAATGACTCGTCGAACTCAGCGAACGACCAGTAAACAGCATCAACCCCCCGATAATCTTTCCCCTTCGCCAGGGGGTCTCGCGGTGAAATACCATCGAAATATAAAATGATGTGCCACGGCGACGCCAAGCTGCATGGGCGCTCCTGAAGTGAGCGGCGAAACATCTCCCTGACTGGAGCGCTAGCCTTGCAGCAGGAATACAAAAATGGCCCAGGACAGCACGCCCAGTTCTCGAAAGTTCTACCACTGACTAAAGGCGTGTCTATGCAACGCAAGACGTTCCCATATGCGTTCGACTCTTTGGCAATGATGTTTTCGTTTGCCCTGTATTGTGAGCTCCGTGAAATATTGTCGGCAACCCATGGTCTCGCACATATTTTAGGGCACCCGACAGAGCACGCTGTGACAGGTATGAGCCCCTGTGGAGCTCCACCAGCGCCTCATCCGCCTTGCGTTTCCTGGCGGCGGACGCGGCCATGGTTTCAGCCCAAATGGCTACAGACTCGATAACGATGCCAATGCGCATCATAGGATGCATGCGTCGCGTTATGGTAGGGGCACGCTGCATGATGCATCTGAATGCAGCGAGGCGATAGATCACAACAGAAGTGCACGTTGCATATCGATGCATATGGCATGATACGACGTCGCATCAGAAGGACATGTAGGTGCATAGTGATGCATACGAAGTGCGACGGTAGCTCGCAAGAGAAAGGAGTGTTGCATATTGATGCATGCGACTTGCGATGAAAAGATCGCAACAGACTTGTGTTTTAGACATCATGGTGCAACGTCATACAAGCAAGAGAGAGTTCGTCGATGTGGCGCCGCCCACCGCCGCGCTGCAGCTGCGATGCGAGCTCCCAGCCCTGCTGGTCCTCAACAACCCCCTGGTCCTCCCCCTCCCCGCGTCGAGCACCTAACACTTGGCGTCGATCCACGCCAGCGCCGCGCTCCAAGCCTCAATGCGATTCATCGTCGCATTGCGGTCGAAGCGGGCGCGGCGATCTGCCCTCCCCACAACGGCCCTGAACACCTTCTGTGAAGGCTTGTAGATCACGTAGCCGCACCTGTACGGCGCGTTGCACTCGCACGTCGGCGGCTTGGGCAGCACGGCGGGCTTTGGCACGGCAGCCGCGGGTCGCCGCATGGCAGGGGGCCGCGCCTTCTTCATTGGCACAGCCCCCTCGGCGTCTTCGACGCCTGCCCCGCCCTCGGCGTCACCGACGCCATCGCCAGCCGCGGAGGGGCGCTTCCTCGCCTTGGCGGTCTTGGCCTTCTTGGCGAGGAGCGCCCTGAGCTTCTCCTCCTCGTCGGTCAGGTCTGGCTCGGGCTCGGCATCGCGCGGCTCATCGCGCGGCTCCTCGCGCGGCGGAAGCTTCGGCTCCTGCTGCGGCTCCTCGCGCGGCGGGAGCTTTGGCTTCGGGGGCTCCAGCTCCACGCGCGGCTGCGCAGGCGGCTCGGGCGGCCTGAGAGCCGCGGCCGCCGAGTTGGCGAAGAGCGCCGCGCACCGCGGTGCACCGAACAGGGCCTGCATGACTTGCAACTGCCCGCCAGCCGTAGGGTCTGGGGCTGTCATTGGGGGCGCTGCAGCTGCAGGCGAGGTCTTCGCCGCGTAACGCCTGCTCGACTTCCTCACGTAGTCTGGCGCGTCCGTCTGGATCTCCTCCAAGGCGGGCCCATCGTCCTTGTAAGCTGAATTCCACTACGGCTCAGCCGACATGTCCTCGATGCGGTCGAAGTTCCACACCGTGGCGTACCCAGGCGTGGACCAACCCTTGCACGTGATGGCCTTGGAGATGGCACCCTTCACCTCTCCGAGGAGCCTGAGCCAATCGCCCCCATGCCCCTTGCCGCTGCCCCACGCCACGAGCGCGGCCATCTTGCCCTTGGAGCTCTCGGAGAGCGTGTGGGCGCCGATCAGCTTGCACCGAGCGGCGACCAGGCGTATGCACGCCTTCTCACTCAGGTCGCCGCTCTTCAGCGATTTGATCTCGCTCGCCGTGAAGACCCTCGATGCAATGCTAATCTCTTGCCATTGCTTGGATCCGCCTGGCATTGACAACATGCCTGTCTTGGTCCCGACGCTCTGGCACAAGCGTGCGATGTTCTCTTGAGTCCAAGTGTTCAGCGAGTGCTCCCTGATTGTTGTCACCAAGGCTGTCGCCTCGTCAGTACTGATCTGTGACAGGTTGTTGATCTTCATGAGGAGGCTGTCGTACTGGTGCTGGGCCACGGCTGATGGGCACAGGCCACATGCGATTTGTGTCGATACCCACTCTGACATGTGCTGCAGTTCCGCGCGGAGGTTCGGAACCGTCGTCATATGACGACAGTTCCGAACCTTCGCGCCTCGCGCCTCGCGATAGGTCGCGCCTCGCGAAAGATCGCGCCTCGCGATAGATCGCGACCGATCGCGATCGAGCCCAAATAGCTATGCGACGCGGGCCTGTGTGATCTATATTCGAAACGAGAACCCGACACCAACTGATGCCAATTTGCAATGCCCCACGCATCGAAGATTGGTGTCGGATGGCAGTGCGAGTCTACCACCTGCAACGGGTTGCATGCATCTTGGCATACATAGAACCGACGCGTATATGGCGATGTAAGTGTTGCCGCGTCGCGTATCCCCGCCAGCCCATCCGACCCGAACGAAGAGCGCAGACCACCTGCAGTTGTTATCATCATATGTCTCATCATCATTTTCGTTAAGTGCGCGCGCGCTGATGCCGAGGGGACGGTCCAAGACATCACTCACAGAACTGGCGTTCTGGATTTAACCTCACCAGTCGGGAGCATCCCAAAGTCGCGATCCTCCGTATCCTCCTCCTCTTCCGCCTCATCCTCCTCGCCTTCCCCTCCTCATCCCTCTCCTCCTCCCCGTTGCGGCCTTGGGGCTCTATATGTGGTTCCTCTTGGGGTTTTGGCGCTGCGTCATCCTACAGATATCGCGAGGCGTCGGATGATCCTATGACGCGAAAAGGCGGAAACGCATAGCACCAATGCCATTCAGAGTGCGAAGCAGTTGTGAGGGAGCGATGGGGGGGGGGGGCACGGCTTAGTAGCGTAGTAGGATGGGCAAGAGCATCAGCACCAGCAGCAACAGGAGGACAACGACGAGGAGGGACGAAGAGGGAATGATGTGATGGGGAGGACGAGGATGGGGATGAGGATGAGGATGGGGAGGGAGGGGGGAGGAGGAGGCGGAGGAGGAGGGAGGAGGAGGAGAAGGGGGAAGATGAGGAGGAGGACGAGGCACCTGCGCTATCATGCCGACATTATCATCCCAGACTCATCTTGCATTGATGCATGCAGGTTTTTTCTCTGACCCCTCCACCCGTCGTCCGTCGCCCCCACACCCCTAGCGGGCATCGCGCTCGGCGCGCGCCAGCTCAGTCTCGGCCCGAACGTGGGCCGCGCTCGCATCATCCGCGTCGAGCAGCGCGTTCATCCACGCGCCTTGCTCTTCAAAAACGCATTGAACCTCCTCTCTGCCTATCGGGGGGGGGAGGGAGGGGGGCGATCGCACGGAGGCGGGTGGACTGGCGACGCCGATGGGGCCATTGACTAAGGGGGTGGGCTCGAGAGCCCATCCCCTCCCCCCTGGCCTCGAGGGGCCCTTGTGTTGTTGTTAGTTAACAACCGCCTGCCTTCTTCTCAGCCTGCGTCTTCGCTGCTTTGGCATGCTTCAATGCCGCCTTGGCAGTCTTCACTGACCGCTGGCGCTCTTGCTTTTCATCCTGCAGCTCACAGCGCACCTGCGCTTCCATCGCGATCGTCTTCGCTGATTTTCCCATGGACACGTGAACCACAAATGGGGACGCGTAAGCCACGCGTGAACTGGTTCGCAAAGGTGGGCGAATGAACCACAAATGCTGCTGACGGTTTGCCAAACGTTCAGCCCCGTCATCGTTGGCGACATGTAGTAAGCTGGGGGGGGGGGGGGGGGGGCGGGGGGGGGGGGGGGGGGGGGGGGGAGGGGGGGGGGGGAGGGGGGGTGGGGGGGGGGGGGGGGTATGTATTAGTGGTCATTGGGGGGGGGGGGGGGGGGGGGGGGGGGGGGGGGGGGGGGGGGGGGGGGGGGGGGGGGGGGGGGGGGGGGGTCGCGAGAGGTGTTAACAGGAGAGGGTCGAGATGAGGAAGGCGGCTGGGGGTGGACATGCAACCGGGGAGTGCCCTATCACGCGTCGATTTAGTGGTGGTGGTGGTTGGGGGTGGGGGGGGGGTTGGGTGGGGGGGGGGTATGAGTAGGGCAGTGATGTGTGATCACATGGTTGGCACTCATGCCATGCGACCGCGTCGCAGACTACATGCGTTTTCACGCAGCCGAGTTGGTTGAGGGCTGGGAAAACGCAGCTTGTAAGCTGCGGCGCGCGCGCGTGTGTACGCGACTATGCCTGCCATGTCAGCCGACTTGAAGGCGCTGCGTGCCAAGCACCGCAAGGAGGACACGGAGCACTTCAATGAAAGGTTGGATACCCTGATCAGGCACAAGCAGCATTGCCAGAAGATGTCCAAAACGGCGGACCGCAAGGCAGCCAGTATCTCATGCATGCCATGTTGCAAGTGGTTGCAATCCATTCACATCGAAATATTTTTGCTGATTAGAGCATAAACGTTTGGGTATCACCCGATGCAGTTGCATGCATGGTGGGTTGTGTTGAAACGCATTGCAACCGGCTGCGAGTAGTTCGCGTCGAAGGGCGCACTTGTGACACTATGGGGGGGGGGGGGGGCGTTGAGGCAACGCCCAATGCAGTCGTATGCATGCGCGTTCGGTTGCGTTGACACGCAGGTATGTACTATCATGATGTCAGGGTGTGAAATTGGTTGTGTAATGGCTTGGCGTTGCGACTGTGGTCGCATGGTCTCAAGCGGTTGGGCGAACGGTCGCACTTAGCAACGGCGTGTCAACGCCACGTCTGAACCCCGTCCATGCCCACTCGAAAGGCAGACGCTGCATACAAGAAGATGGAGAAGCTCGTGAAGAAGGCGGAGCAGGCCGCGGATTCGTTCACGTTGCTCTCGGACAACGCCAAGATGTGTAAGGGTGCGGTTGATCGGGCGAATAATCGCCTTGCGGAGGCAGGTGCTGCCGATCGTGCGCGGGGGCGCAAAGCCTTGGGTATCGGTGAATACGCCGCCTGAGTGCGGGTGTCGGGGCGTACTTAGATGGGGGCTCGTTGGGGTTGTGCGTGCAAACGCATGTATGCGAGCCTTCAGGTTCTCGTTGCAGCTTTTCGCGCGATAAAGCACCCTGCGGAGAGACCGATGATACGAATACGAATGAGGACGAGGAGAAGTAAGAATAGGATGAGGGGGTTAGGCGGTGGAGGTGAATGA
>CAUYUJ010009557.1:1269019-1292373 GCA_963575745.1 Prorocentrum cordatum | reverse complement strand
GGAGGAGGAGGAGGAGGAGGAGGAGGAGCAGATGGAGGAGGAGGAGGAGGAGGAGGCCTGCCGTCGCCGAAGCACGCTTCCGAGCCCTCGGGCAGCAACTCCACGCGGGGCGCTTCCGAGGGAGTGCTTCGCCCTCGGGGGCCAGCATCGTCTATAGCTTGTGCCCATCCACGCTGGGCCACGGAGCCTCAGTCTCACCAGCCTACCCTCCTAGGCGGGCATGGCCCCGCGAAACCTGACGGAACAGGCAGATATGATCCAGGACTCCGCCCTCCCCACTCCCCAATGCTAATGGGATCGGGCCCCCCCGCCGCCGCTGGATGGGCACGCCCGTGCGCCCCGCAGATGCCGCGCGAATGGGATCGCCCCCCCCTCCCCCCCCTGTGGTCGCGGCGTGGCCGTGTGGGCGTGGCGTGGTGGTTGATGCCCGTGCCCCGCCTTGCTTCCCCCTGGGGGTGTGGGTGGGTGTGGGGTGGTTCGTCGTCGTCGTCGTCGCCGCCGCCGCCGCCGTCGCCGTCGCCGTCGCTGTCGTCGTCGTCGTCGTCGTCGTCACCGCCGTCGTCGTCGTCGTCGTCGTCGTCGTCGTCGTCGTCGTCGTCGTCGTCGTCGTCGTCGTCGTCGTCCCCGCATCCCATCTGAGGGCTGGAGCATGCTATCCCCACCCAGGTAGGTAAGTCCGCCAGTGGGGGCAGGGATCGGTTCAGCGATACTCCGAGGGCCGCGCTGGGCCCCGTGGCGGCGCCTCAAGCGCCGCCAGGGGCGCGCTCCGCGGGGGATAGGCTCAGGGGCAACGTTAGGGGGGGATGGCGCAGGCGGGGATGCGTCGTCCGAGGTTCGGTGTTTTCGGCGTTTCTCGGCGGGTTTCCAGCCTAGGGGTGCGTTCCAGCAGTTGTGCCTCGCCGAGAGCGTTGTGCGGCTGCACGGATCGTCTCAAACGTCCGCCCGAGAGCCGAGCTATGGCTCGAACGCCAAGGGGCAATGTCAGTGGGGGATGGCCTCAGGGGGGGAAGACATCGACCCCCCGATCGCCCACCGATCGCCCACCGATAGGGGCCGGATAGCCCACCGCGCTCGCTGTCGAGGGCCCATCGCCGATCAATCGGCGAAGCATCGCAGATCCAAGCTCGACGTTCCTGCACGGAGGCGGTCCCCTCCCCACGTTGCCCCTCAGCCCTATCGCCCCTCCGAGCGCCGTTGCGGCGTCGAGAGCTTTTTGGTCAACCTCGTGCGCGCCGGGGGCCACAGAGCACTCGGGTCTTGCTGCCCCCCTCCGGGTTCTGGGGCCTCGGGCCAGGTTCATCCTCGAGAGGCAGATGAAGGACCTCCACACGGAGCCAGTGCACTCCGTGGCAATGTATAAGGACAGCAAGGCCGCAGGGTGGTGCCGCCATCCTTGCTGCCGTGTCTGCTCTGGTTGTGGCGCGCGTCGCCTGCGCTCTTACCCTGGAGGTCACGGCTGCATCCGCTCTCTTTCCCGCTCGCTCCTCTGCGTCTGCGTGTCTTGCGGGAGCCCTGCGGCGGCTCCAGTCCCCCTTCAGTTTCCGTTGCCGTTTTTTGACCAGTTCCGGTTCCGGTTCCCATCCTGGAGCCGTTTTTGTTGCCGTTTCCGGTCGCCGTTTTTTTGCCGTTTCCATTTTCAAGGGACTTTTTTTTTTTTTTTTTTTTTCTTTTCGGGAACGGTGAAAAAACGGCCCTGCCGTTTCCGGGGCCCCCCAAGGGGGCCTCCTGACGGCCCAAGGGGGGCCCCAAGACGGCCTTCTGTTGGTGGTCTCCAAACCAGGTGGTGAGACACCCGGTGGTGACCCCGATTCCCCAGGGTCACCACCGGGTTTGGGGACACGCGGTCGCCACGAGGTTTTGCGTTTCCTCGGCCAGCCAGCGCTCGAAAACCATGACCCAAATCGCCCAAAACTCACCACCGGGTGTTCTCACCACGTTTGGGGACCACCAATTCTGGTGCCCCGAGCGGGCTCGAGGAGGGCCCCGCGAGGGGCCCCCACAGAACGACCCCAGGGGGGGGGAGCACGAGCCGGCACGTGGGGCCCTGCGCCAGCAGGCCTCCCGGGAGATGCCCCCAGAGGCATCCTCATCATCACC
Source organism: Prorocentrum cordatum (assembly GCA_963575745.1). Taxonomy (NCBI): domain Eukaryota; class Dinophyceae; order Prorocentrales; family Prorocentraceae; genus Prorocentrum; species Prorocentrum cordatum. The sequence continues at coordinate 1,290,276 of CAUYUJ010009557.1, read as the reverse complement.
ACCCTCCCCCTCCTCCCTGCTCCTCCTCCTCCTCGTTGCTTGTCATTGCTCCTCCTCCTCCTGCTCTTCCTCCTCCTCCTCCTCCTGCTCTTCCTCCTCCTCCTCCTCCTCCTCCTCCTCCTCCTCCTCCTCCTCCTCCTCCAGGAGGCCCCCGAGGCCCAGATCGGGCCCCGAGGGCCCCCCAAGGGAGGCCCCCAAGAGAGGCCCCCCCTCCCAGAGACCCCAAGGCGCCCAAAGACCGCCTCCGAGTTGCTTCCGGGAGGCCTCCGAAGAGATCCCGCACGTGCATCCAGGAGACAGCTGACCTACGATGAAGTCGGGCATGTCCCTCTACAGGAGGAGTAGTCGAGAATAGTAAAAACATCGTCTGGGGACGACTTTCATTTTTGGACCATTTTCGAATATTGTTTGACCATCTTTCATTTTTCTTCCAAATCCGCCTGTAGGAGGACATGCCCGACCTGGACCTACGATCCAGGCGCTGTGGCGGGGTGGGCCCTTAGGGCCACCGAGGAACAGACGAAGGCACAGAGTCCAGTTTTCGCACCCGAGCGCGTCTGATTGGCCGTGGAGCGCGCTCTGTGGTCCTGGAGTGCCGTCCTGCATTCTGGAGCGCTCGGTTGTGGAGAACACGCGTGCAATCTACGGCGGCGGCCGCGCGCCCCGAGTTTCCAGGGAACACCGCGTGGGGGCGGCCTGGAGCAGAGCCCGGAACGGCCCGTCGTGCGCCCCCCCGCCGCTGAGCCCGCGCTCGACGCAGGCACGCGAACATGCGCGCAACCGTTTTGTGGAGGAAGTTGGCCGACGTCAGGAGGGAAAAATACACACAGACACAATTCATCGTCAATTCCCAGGAACATGTGCGAAAACATGGGGAGTGGGGGGAAGATAGAAATCGGGAATCCTGTTATTAGTGTGTATTTGTTTGTGTGTCCCAGGGCCCCTTCATGATGGGCGGCTGCATTTGGGGCCGACCAGCATCTGATCGGCATCGCCTAAGCAAAGTTACTTCTACTGTGTGTGCTTTGCCCCTCCGTCCCAACCCCAGGGGCGGCGCGCGCAAACATCTCAGAATCCGTGTTCGGTGGCGGGCGCTTTCTGGCCATGCCGCTTGGGCAACGATATGCCCTACCCTGTTTGTGCTATATGTTTGGCTCGGACGTGCGCATCCAAGGGGGGCGCATAGTACTAGTAGATCCTTCGGCGTCCCATTTTAGGTCCCCCCCCTGCCCTCCACCCACGCGAGAGGCTCGGACAGGGGCGGGACGACACTCGCGCTCCGCGCTTCGCGCTCAGGGGCCGGGAAGGTGCCTCCTCCAGTGGGCGGCGCGGGAGCGCGTACGTGATCGTCTTCTTGCTCATTGCTTTGCCGATCGGCGCGGGACCCCCCTCCCCCCCCCGTGGAGTAGATCTTGGCTGTTGTTGGCGCCTGTTTCAGGCAGGTGGAGCCTCCCCCACAGGGCGCACTGCCGCAAGCAGTCGCCTTCAGCGGAGGTCCGGAGCCAGACCGCCCTCCCTCCCCCCCACCCTCTGCCCAGTGCCAAAGCGCCGAATCAGAAAAAGCTCGCTGCATAACCGCGCATCGCGCGGTGCGAAGCGCGAGACCATGCGGCCCAGTTCTTCTCCAGCACCTCGCTGCATCCGTGCCCTTCCGGAGACTGTCTGCGGGGACGCCGCGCGGCGAGCGAAGCGGAGACCCGTCGAGGGCCATTTGGGCATCCCCTCCAGCACGCGTCCACCTGGCTGCCAAGGAGCGATGCAGGATCAGCTCGGGAATGTGAGCGAGGTGGGTGGAGGGGGGGAGCAGGAGCAGGAGGAGGAGGAGGAGGAAGAATACACAGAATCATTATTTGGAGATGACGAAAACCAAGAAGACGAGTCGTACAAGTAATATCATTAATAATATTAGCAATACTAATAATAATAATAACAGTAAGACGAAAACTAATCGCACTGATAGTAATCATAGTCTTTCTCTTAGAAGAATAATGAAGAGGAGGAGGAGGAGGAGGAGGCCGAGGAGGAGGAGGAGGGGCTCGAGGAGCCGGAGGAGCTGAAGGGGAGGAGGGAAGGAGGGGGGAGGGACAAGTTAGGTGCGCTCGTGTCATATCTGACGTCCTGCCCTCCCTCCCATCCCTTACCACTGCGTAGATTTCCTTTCCATTTGCACAGTCGGATGTCGTAGCATGGCATAGCATTACATGGCATAACATGGTGTTGAAGATCAACGCGTAGCATGACATAGCATGGCATGGCGGCGCCCCAAAGTGGGGGGTCTCCTGCGGCCCAACAAATCAACGAATCGACGCCGAATGTGGAATCACTTCCGATGGTTTTTTCGGGGGGCCATTTTCTAGATTTTGGGGCTTACTTGGAAGGACTGGAAACCATGCCGTGGCATGGCACTGGAAATAATGACGCCAACGCTGCAGCGGGAGCACGATTCGGAACGAACGGAAGCGCAGAAATGAGGCCAGCGCTGAAGCGGGATCACGATTCGGAACGAGCGGAAGCGCAAATGAGGCAGGCGCTGCAGCGGGAGCACGATTCGGAACGAGCGGAAGCCCGAAAATGAGGCAGGCGCTTCAGCGGGAGCAACATTTTGAAAACACGCCCAAGCGAAAACCCAACTCCTGGGGAATCCTGTGTGTAAAAAACAGTACGCGGAGGGGGGCCGGACATCTTCCAGACGTCATCCGGGGAGAGAGGGGAGTAGTATTCATACAAAGTAATTGTAGACGAGGGGGAGGGGGAGGTGGAGGAGGAAGAGCAGGGCGAGAACGAAAATAGGGGAAGAGGGGCTGGGAGAAGGACCGGGGGTGGCATCATGGGTGGGGGGGCTCCTCTTCTTCCTCTTTCTCTTGCTCTCCTTCCCCCCTCCACTACTCCGCAGGCCTCCGACGTCGTGTTTTGTGCACTTTCCCATGCCGGGCCACTCTCGGACGGCCCCGGGGCCCGTGGGGAAGCTTCCTGGGAGGGAGATAGATCGGCCAGCAGCGCTCCGTCGTGGTGTTCTTTTCACGGCGCGAGGTGGTCTGGCTCCTCCTGCCCCCCTCCCCTCCTCCTGGCGATCGAGGGGAGGCGGGGGGGTATCAGCCGGCAGGCAGCGGGATTCCGCGCAGACGGGACTCGGCCAGAGCGCCAGACCCGGCAGCGCCAGATGCTGGCTGAGCCGGTTTTGGGGAGGCGCTCGCGGCCCTGGAGGTGGTCTCTCAGTATGGCCGAGCTGGGTTTGTGAAATCCCACACAAGATTGGTTGAGCCAGGTTTGTCACAACCCACCAGACCACCCCAACCCGACCCGAAGGCCCCGATTCGCCCTCCATTCCCAGTGTGGGGGGGTGTCGGGGAACATTGAAGTTAAACATGATATATGCAACCGGTATCCCCCCTAACCCGAATTTTGGGTCTGCGGGTTGGGTTGGGGTGGTCTGGCAGGTACAGTCGAGGCTGATTGGAGAGGACACGCGAGAGGACCGAAGACCCTTCGGAGGGCCACATAGCCACACGTGTGCAGAAGGCCTGGGCCGCGAAACACAGGAAACAAGGGTCGGGCCGGACGAAAGGGGGGGATTGGGAAAGGGGGGGTTACGAACTCTGCTGCGTGCAGCTCGTTTCGGCCCCACCGAGGGGCCCATTCCTCGATCCATAGCCGCCTCCGGCGCCGGGGGGCGCCACGAAAATCAGCTACGTGAGCTGAGTCTCAACCCCCCCCTTCGCTATCCCCCCCTTTCGCCCGGACCGCAGGGGCACCCTGGACCCAGACCCCCGACGTCATGATTTTTTCATGACGCGACCCCCAGAGGTCGGGACCCATTCCCCGGGACCGGCTTTTCATCCCGAGCCGTTTTTTGACGGTCCTGAGGGCCGGTAAGGGCCCCCGGAGGCCGAAAATAGCGAAAAACCTTCCGTCGTGTTTTTTTCATGACTCGAGGGGGTCTGGGGAGTTGGCAGGGTCGACCTGCTAGTCAGCCTGGACGGCAGCCCGCTTGCGAGCAGGGGGGGCGGGTCCTGCGCTTGGCCGGCGCAGTCCCCGCCCCGGGGGGCGGGAGCGGGGCCGTGCTCTGGGTGTCGCTTGGCTGGGGCAGGTCGTGGACCGCTTCCTGGGGGCTGCTGTTCTCGGCGGCGAGCGCGGGGGGGGGGAAGTGCGAATGACCCAGCACGCCTCGCGCTGTGAGAGAATCACGACGGGAGGTCTTTCGCCATTCTCGGCCTCCCTGGGCCCTTCCCGGGCCTCGGGACCGCCAAACAACGGCTCAGGATAAAGAGCCGGTCCCTGGGAAGGGGTGCAGATTTCTGGGGGTCGACGCTGTGACAAAAATCACGACGTCGGGGGTCTGGGGAGAAGGCCTTCTCAGAAGGCGGTGGGGCTTCTCCGAAGGTCTCCGGCCCTCAGAGAGGCTTTCTGTGTCTTCGGGGAAGGCTCAGGGAACTTGTCAGGAGGCCGGGGGACTTGAAGCCTTCTGAGAAGGCCCGCCCCTTCTCACTTCCCCCCCTCGCTCGCCGCGGATTTTTCGCATCTGATCGTCTTGTGGGCGGTCCTGGGGACCAGCGAGGGCCCCCCCCGACGCTGAAGATCAGTAGATGGGGTGGGAGTATCGCGCAGCATCGCCAATGCATCGGCGATGCGGCTCGATGTGGAGCCCGATTTCCTTCACGTCGACGTCGCCGATGCATCGCCCACGTCGACAATGCATCGCCAGTGCATCGACGATGCATCGCTGATGCATCGCCGATGCATCGGCGATGCGGCTCGATTCCCGACCCCATCTATTCCGACCCCATCTCGGAGGCCTCGACCATTGCGCTGGAGGTCTGGGACCTCCGAGCCTTCTGAGACGGCCCGCCCCTTCTCACTTCCCCTCCTCGCTCGCCGCCGATCTTTCGCATCCGATATAGTCTTTTGGGCGGCCCCGGGGACCGGCGAGGGCCCCTTCGACGCGGAAGACCGCCAGCAGTCTCCGCTCTGTTTTTTCCACTGCGCTGGAGGTCTGGTCCGCTTCCTCCTCCTCCTCCTCGTGGGGTGCCGCAGATGGTGGCGACCGCCTCCTGGGACCGCACCATCAAGTGCTACGAGCTCGCCACGGGGGTGACGCAGCGGACCTGCCGCCGGGGGGTCTCCCCGCCGCGCCTCGCCACCATGGTCGCGCCGGGCGGGCCTCTGCGGCCAGGAACGTTGGATGAGCGTGTCCCGCCGCCGTCGTTTTAGTTGTTTCGTTTTGTTTCGCTGGTTTGCTGTTCAGAACTGTTGTCGCAGTTTTTTCTCGATGTTTCGTTTTTTTGTTTTAATGTTTTTTTTGTTTTTTTGTTTTTGATGTTTCGTGTGCTGTTCAGAAGGGCTGTCGCCGCCGCCCGCCCCGCGCAGCGAAGCGACACGCCATCCGCCTGCAAGGCATGGCGCGTCGTCAGGGCCGCCGCGACACGCTGAGCAAGAGGTCCCGACTGTGGGCCTCCTGTCGGCACGGCCCCAACACACCAGTGCGAGGTGTGCGTCTGCATCCCGCGGGCGACGAGCTCGCCGAAGCATCTCACGGTCTATGCTCGGTGGCGGGCGCTTTCTGGCCGTACCGCTCGGAGCACGATGCATGTCGGCGTTTCTGAAGCGGCCGATCGTTCAAGGTTGAACGATCCCCGCGGTGCCAGGAACCAACGCTGGGGTCGACACGACGCGAACCGGCAGTATGGGTGTGTGTGTGTGTTGTTCGTTTGTCGTGTATCTGAGGCTCCACCCCACAAGGATTTCGCATCCAGGTGCGTCGTCCTTCCCTCCGCTGGTGGCCATGGGCCGCCCCCTCTGCACCCGATGGGGCAGCCACGTGCAGCCCGCAGGCCAAGGGGAAGTGCCGCGACGTGGGGGTACTGGAGGCGAGGCGTAGTTCAGGAGGGAAGAAAGCAAGCTCAGGAGGGAAGAAAGCATGCGTACACACATACTCGTCGATTCGTAGGGGGCTGCACCGAAGGGAGAAGTGGCAGGAATCACATGCGTCCCCAGGCCCATTCTGGCACACCTCTCACACACCTCGTGGCTCCACAGGGAGCTCCACCGAATGCCGCAGTGGCAGGAACCACATGCCTTCCCAGGCGCGTTTTGGCACATCACTCACACGTTAAGTGGCTCGACAAGAGCGCTCCACCGAAAGCTGCAGTGGCAGGAATCACATGAGTCCCCAGGCCCATTTCGGCACACCTCTCACGCGTTCCGTGGCTCTACAGGGCGCTCCACTGAAATCTGCAGTTGCAGGAATCACATGCGCTCCCAGTCCGATTTTGGCACCCACACGCACACACACACACACACACTTTACATGTTTCGTGGCTTCACAGGGAGCTCCACCGACGGCAACAGAGGCAGGAATCCCATGCGTCCTCAGGCCCCTTCTGGCACAGCCCTCACACGTTTCGTGGCTCCATAGGGCGCTCCACCGAAGACCGCAGTGGCAGGAACCGCATGCGTCCTCAGGCCCGTTGTGTCACAGCCCTCACACGCTTCGTGGCTCCATAGGGCGCTCCACCGAAGACCGCAGTGGCAGGAACCGCATGCGTCCGCAGGCCGACCTTGGCACACACCTCACACGTCGAGTGGACTCATATGGAGCTCAAACGGAGGCCGTAGCGACATGGCCCGCGTCCCCCTGCCCATGCCGTCCTCTGCACATCCATCCTTCTTTTCGCCCGCCTGGCGAGACTCGCAGCTTCATATTGTTTGGTCTTTCGCCAGGCTGCTTGTCATACGGGGTCCCCAGAAGTCCAGATCCTTTCCCCTGAGCTTGTGTTTCATTCCGAGCCGTGTTTCGACGGTCCCGGAGCCCGGCGAGGGACCTCGGAGGCGGAACATTGTCAAGCACTGCGTTTAATTGTTCAAAACCGCATACACTGAAACTTTTGAACGGTCCGCGCGGATTTCTTGGATCTGCGCTGAACCCCTCTCCATGGCGCGCGGAGCGCGCCAGGGGCGGCGCCAGAGGCACCGCCAGGAGGACCCAGCGCTGAGCCAAGAAGTCCGCGTGGACCGTCAACAGCTGATGTTTACGTATATGCCCTGCTTTCTTCCTGTAATTGCTGCCCACACGTTGGAGGGGTAAGTGGTGAACCCCTCCACGAAGGGGAAGACCGGGGTTGGCAGGGGAAACGCTCCGAGCCACTCGCGCCCAGAGGGCCGGTGGGATGTCTCGACGCGTGGGAGGTCTGGGGGCCCGTCTGCCTCGGAGCCGCCGCCAGCTGGGCGACGCCCGCCGCCTCGTCTGCGGCGCAGGGACCCCCCAGCCGGCGCGCGCGGCCTCCTCTCGCCCGCCGGGGCTCGGCGGCTGCAGGGGGTCTGGTCACGCCAGGGTTCGGCGAGCGACGTTCGATCCATGCCCCGGCTACCGTTCCCCACGGCGCTCAAGTCGGGCATGTTCCCCATCCAAGGATGGTTAAACAAGAATCAGGGGACGATGTTTTGACAATGTTTGATCATGTTTGTCTCTTTTTTTGTGTCAATTTTTGATTTGTCCTCCAAGCTCCGCCTGTAGGAGGGCATGCCCGAACTGACGCTGGGCGCCAGGTGCATCAGGGTACGGACAAGAAGCGTGGCCTCGGAGGCCAGGATCTCATCCACATCCCCGTGTCGGCCCCTCCGTGGGGGTCGGGGTGCGCAGGGGCACGGACAAAACGTCGAGCGCCTATAGGGGTGTGGCTTGCGAGCTGCGCCGTCGAGGCTTCGGGGGCACCGCGCTGCGCCAGAGGTCTGGTGTCGGCGTCACCCCAACGTACTCATACTATGTGTGCGTCGCCCTCCCAGGGGCGACGCGCGCACCGCGAAGTCTGGTAGTATATGCGCCGCGGCGGGCGCTTTCTGGCCACACAGTTCGGGAAACGACATACTACAAGATGGGTACAGTACATGTTCGGGTCGGACGCGCGCCTCCAAGGAGGACGTAGTACTGGTATGTCTCTGTGCGTCCCACGGTGGTGATCTCTCGTCGGGGCGTGGCGCAGAACTCCTTCGAGGCCCCCGTCTGCCCAGAGGGCGCGGCCTGCGAGCCACGCCCTGCGAAAACATCCGCACCCCTCGGAGTCGCCGACGAGCGCGCCGCGCGCGCTGCCCGCGGCCCCGCGCGCCGCGCCCCTGTGCGCCTCTGCCGAGCGAGCGCGGGGCCCCGCGATGGCCGCCGCAGCCTCCGGCCTCGCGCTGGCGCTGGCGCTCGCGCAGGCCATCGGCGTGGGCGGCACCGGCGGCGGGGGGCCCTCCGTGGTGCCCCTCTCCGCGGAGGGCCTCGCGGCGGCGCTGGAGCTCGGAGGAGGCACGAGGTTCCGAGGTCGTTGAGGATGGAAGAGCCCCTGGCCCGAGCAGCACGACGAAGGCGCAGCCTCACGGTGGTCCGCGTCTTCTTACCAGGGATACAAAAGACCTGGGCGGCTTGCTCCGATGCACCCGCAGAACAAGACCCCCTGCCCCTCATGTTCCTGGCCCTCCTAACTGAGGTCCTCTCCCAAAGGGTCAGGGGTCCTCTCATGCCCTACCCCTCATGTTCCTGGCCCTCCTAACTTAGGTCCTCTCCCAAAGGGTCAGGGGTCCTCTCATGCCTAAGCACGAGGTGCGAGGTTGTCGGGCGCCCTCGGCGGTTCTCGGCGCTTCCGCGCTCGGGGCGGTTCCCGGCAGCTGCGCCTCGCCGCGAGCCTGCGGGGGTGTTGTTGGATCGCCCCGCGCGGCCGGCGGAGCGCGCCGAGCTGTGGCGCGGGAGCGCCTCGCCGAGAGCCTGCGATGCCGCTGCCCATGCCTCGCTTTCGGCCTGTCGGGGGCCTCCTGAGAGGCCCTCGCCGCCACGGCTGGGCTCGCCTCGAGATCCTTCACCGCCCACCAAACCACCCCAACCCAACCCGAAGGCCTCAATGTGCCCTCCATTTCCAGTTGGGGGGGGTCCGGGAACATCGAGAAAACACATATGGAACCCGTACCCCCCCCAACCCGAAATTCGGGTCTTCGGGTTGGGTTGGGGAGGTCTGGTAGGTAGTCAATCCTGGCCAGAGCGCACCAGCAGCGCCCCATCTCGAAGCAGCAAGCAGCTGCGTAAACATGCATGCTCGATGGCCCGCGCGGATTTCCCGGGTCTGCGCTGGACCTCCCGGCGGCGCGCGCCAGTGGCGGCGCTGGAGGCGCCGCCGGTGGGGTCCAGCGCAGATGCAAGACAGGGGAAACAGCCAATGGCATAAACATAACAACTCTGGGGTCCGCGCGGATTTCTCGGATCGGCGTTGGACCCCCCTCCCTGGCGCGCGGAGCGCGCAGGGGCGGCGCTGGAGGCGCCGCCAGGGGGGTCCAGCGCGGATCCGAGAACTCCGCGAGGACCTCAGAGTTTGTATGTTTATGTCATTACTGGTTCCCCTAAGGAACTCCGCGCGGACCGCCGAACGTTTGTCTTTGTGCAGTTTGTTTGTTCCTCTACCTTTGGTTCCCCGGCTCGGGGCTCTGCCAGACTGGAGCGGCAGCGCCGTCTGAGAGTGGGCGCGCTCGCGCGTGCGGGGAGGGGCGTCGGAGGGGGCGCCCTCGGGCCTCGGGAGATCGGCGAGCCTGGCGCGCGCTCCGTGCGCTGGTGAGGCGGCTGCGCGTGCCCCCGCGCCCTTGCTCGCAGCCTCGTCCTCGCCCTCGTCCTCGCCCCTGCTCGCAGCCTCATCCTCGCCCTCCTCGCCCTCGAGCCGAACTCGTGGGCAGGTCCGGCTTGCGTTTCCCTTGCGCGCCCCTTGTCCCTCTCCCGTCGCCCTCCCCCCGTCGGTGCTCTCGTGCTCGATGCTCCGAGTGTCGTTTTGCTGGGTTGCTGGCAAGGCTGTTTCTGTTGCGTCGTTCGGCTGTCGTGCTCACTACGGTGGGGGCGTTGCTCCTCCTCCTCCTCCTACGTTTCTACGTTTCTCGCTATGCAGCGTCTTGTCGCGCGCCCCGCGGGCGCGGAGCGCTCTGCAGCGGCCCTCCAGGGCCGTGCGGGCACTCAGACAGCGGCCCCGGGAACCCGACCCCGAGGAAAGCAGGGAGCCAGGGACCAAATAATCACAGAGAAGGGAGAAGGGGGGCCGGGTTTCAGCAAAACTAAAAAGATGAGGGCCCGTCTGGGCCCTCAGCGGGCGCCGCGCTCGCCCGTGCCAGCTCAGCCAGCTCGGCGCGCAGCCAGGCCTTCGGCCTCTTTGTGGGCGGTCGGCCTCTTGTGTGGCGGCTGGGCTCCCTTCGGCGCCTCGCGCTGAGCCCAGCCGCCAGATCATCAGATGGATGGCCGCCTTCTCTGCGGCGGCCTCCACCCTTCGGCGCTTAGCGCTGTGGAGGCCCGCCGAGCCTCTCTTGGACTCCGGCGGCTCTGCAGCAATCTCCTCGCCTGCCACGCGAGGGCGGTGGGGAGACACCCTTCGGCGCCAGGCGCTGTGTCTCCCTCACCGCGGGGCAGGCTGCCCCTTCTGGTCGAGTACTCCATGGCTTGTAATTCTCCATGGTGACTGACGCTGTATACTTCCAGTACTGCCTGACGTTGCAGAGCTGCACCATGTAGAGCTTGCGCTTGTAGGGCTCCATGTAGAGCTGCGGTGCTGCCGTCGTCAGTCATGACCCCCCTGCTTTTGAGGTGCAGGGGGGTGCTGATCACGGATGTTGTAGATGTCGATGTATGGGGGCTGAGTGCAAGATGTGGAGCGGGTTGGACGGTCGTTGGGGGTCGGTTCGTTGCTGGTGTTGTGTTGGTTGTGGGCTACCAAGGCCTCCATGCACCGACTTCAAGTGGGGGTCGTTGCTGTCCCACCTCGTCCCGCTATGGCTAGGGGTCACGGTGCCCTCGGTGGGGGCGAACCCCAGGCCTGGTACTTGTTATCGTCGGAGTGGGGTGTCTCGGCTGTCCCTCCTCCTCCTCCTCCTCCTCCTCCTCCTCCTCCTCCTCCAGGAGGCCTCAAACCCTGGAGGATTCCTTACCTGATGAGGGCCTGCAGGGGTCTCCACGGCCACTCCACGATTGGAGCTCCAGCGGCTTGCAGACCCTCCCCCTCCCCCTCACCCTCCCCCTCCTCCTCCTCCTCCTCCTCCTCCTCCTCCTCCTCCTCCTCCTCCTCCTCCTCCTCTGGGTTCCTTATCCAACGGTTCTTTGTCGGAGCCCTCACTGCATGTGTAATGCGTGATCCATTGTCGCATGACAGTATTCTCCGTCGATCCGCATGGTCTGCTTCGACCGTACAGGTGTAGGCCCTGGAGCCTTTCCCTCGGTGGCCAGTTCGCTCGCCCTCATCGCCCTCGCCCCGAGCAGTCCCCACTGGCCTAAACATGCCCCCCGAGTTGTCCGAGGCGGTCTCAACACCCCACGCCCCAGGGGCGCCGCCAGAGGCGGTGCGACGGTGTTGACACCGCTCCGGACTACTCGGGGGGGCGGTTGAGGCCAGCTGGGACTACCTCGGGGGGCTGTCGGGCGGGGCCAGGACATGGGTAAATCGCTCTCGAGCGTTTCGGCACGCTCTGAGGAGGCCGCGGCACCCGATGACTCCCTGTCCGATTTTGTCCCTGTCCTGGCCTCGTCTTATAAGCAGTCCGTGCACAGCCCGAAGCCTTACTAGCGTTATCGGTCTGTCCGTTGGTCCCCCCAGGAGCCCTGAGGGTGCACGCTTCCACGTCCCCCGGTCCCCACGCGTCAACGTCCGGAGATTTTCCCAGCCTCCCGCCCCGTGGAACGGAGCGACACGCTGTCACAGCGCGAGGCACGGCCTGCCGCCCCGGGCCGCCGCGACACGCTAAGCAGCAGTTCCCGGCCGCACCTGTTGGCTCCCCGAGCAGCCCGGGGCGGTCTCAACACCGCACTCCTGGTGCGCGGAGCGCCCTGGGGGCGCCGCCAGGGGCAGCGCCAGTGATGGGCAAGTTTTCCACCACCACCACCATAAGTTGGAGGGGGAGGGGCTCCTCCTCCTCCTCCTCCTCCTCCTCCTCCTCCTCCTCCTCCACCTCTTCCCCCCCTCCAACTTATAGTGGTGGTGGTGGAAAACAGGCCCATCAGCCAGGGCGTTGAGATCGCCCCAGGCTGCGCGTGGCGCCTGTCGAGGCCACCCGTTTTTTTTTTTGCTCGGGAGGGGCTGCCGAGGCCACCGGGGGCTACCTGGGAGGGCTGTCCGTGCGCAGCCCGACGCCACGCCAGCGCCATCGCCCTGCCTGCTGGCCCCCCCCAGGAGCTGGGAGGGTACCCTCCTCTCGGTGCCCAGTTCGCTCGCCCTCCTCGCCCTCCTCGCCCTCGCCCGCTCACGGCCGCGGCATCGGTCTATCTATGGGTCCCTTGAGGAGCCGGGAGGCTGCAGCGGCCCGCTCGCGGTGTTCTACGGCACGGGCGCGGAGGCTTCCGCGGGGCACGGCGGCCGCGCGCCCGGCGAGGGCGAGGGCGAGGGCGAGGGCGAGGGCGAGGGCGAGGGCGAGGGCGAGCTGGGCGCCAGGTGAGCGACGCAGACAAACGGGGCGACGCGAGAGGGGGGTGGAGGCGGAGCCGTGGATCATAATATATTTACACATTCGTACACACAAACACACACATACATATATATATATATATATATATATATATATACAAATACACAGATTACCCCAGTGCGACCCTACCTAGAAGTTGGAGCCCCTAGGAAAGCAGCATTAGTTGCTATGCTATGCGATGCTATGCTATGCCATGCTATGCTGCGCTATGCTATGCTATGCTGCTCTATGCTATGCTATGCTGCGCTATGCTATGCTATGCTACGCTATGCTATGCTATGCTGTGCTGTGCTATGCTGTGCTAAGCTAAGCTATGCTATGCTAAGCTATGCTATGTTATGCTATGCTAAGCTAAGCTGCGCTATGCGATGTCATGCTATGCTATGCTATGATATGCTATGCTGCGCTATGCTATGCTACGCTATGCTATGCTATGCTGTGCTCTGCTATGCTAAAGTTTAGCGAAGCTAAGATGAAGGTCAGCTAAGCTAAGATAATCCTGAGCTAAGATGAAGCTAAGCTAAGATAAACCCTTGCATCCTCCCCGCTCTTCTGAGACGTCAAATGGATGTTCGCGTCAGGCATCCCCATCTCGAGCAAGCCTGTGCTCCAGATCAGCCTGACGACCCACGCCTCTACCCTGCCCAGGCGGGCATGGTGCGAGTACCACGTGCCCCGCGTCGTGCGACTGATGAAGTGCATGTCTTGCAGGCCGTACTCAGCCGCAAAGAGCACAACGGACGCCCAGAAGCCATCCTCGACAGCCGTGTACATCTTGCTGCCTTCAACCCGCTCATCGTCGTTCCGCTTGGACGCGACGTCGCCCACATCGATGGCCACAACAGGCCGGGTGGGCTGTGCAGCACCACCTGGTGCCGAGGCGGGCTCTGCAGCACCGCTGAAAGCCTCACTCTGCCAACCTCGGGACATGAGCGTGGGCGGCTGTGTGGCAGGGGCCTCCGGACTTGAGCCGAAATGGTTACGGAAGGCACTGCTTGCGGGGGCTCCGGTCCGGCCATCGAGGCTAGCTCGGCATCTGTCGCATATTGCTTTCCTTTTGCCTTTCCTTTGCTTTGCTTTTGCTTTTGCTTTTGCTTTGCTTTGCTTTGCTTTGCTTTGCTTTGCGTTGCTTGTGCTTTGCTTTGCTGTCGCTGCTGTTGCTTTGTCTTTGCTTTGCTGCTGTGCTATGCTATGCTCTGCTCTGCTCTGTTCTGCAATGCTCTGCTATGCTATGCTATGCTTTGCTATGCTATGCTATGCTATGCTGCGCTGTGCTATGCTATGCTGTACAGTGCTGCGCTATACTGTGCTTTGCTATGCTATGCTGCGCTATGCTATGCTAAATCTCGGCGAAGCTAAGATGAAGGTAAGCTAAACTAAGACAAACCTGAGCCAATATGAAGCTAAGCTTCGCTAAGGTGAAATAGGATAAGTTAAGATGATATAAGCAACGCTAAGCTAAGGAGACGTAGCTGGGGGAACCGCGGGGCGGATGCCGGGGGAACCGCCCGGGCGGGGAACACTGCCCGGCCTTTTAAGCACAGCCAGTAAGACCCCTTCTAGGCAGAGCCTAGGTAGGGAATAACTTGTTTATAGGCGCGTGTACATAGAGGTATATGTATACGTGTACATCGTTTTTTATAATATGCACACATGCCTATATGTGTATGTATATGAATGTATGTCTATAGCCCCCCCCGCCACCTGCCCCCACCCCCACCCGAGCCTGAGCCTCAGACCGAGAACAAGCAAGAGAAGAGCACGGGACGAGCTCGAGCCCGAGTCCAGGCCCGACCCCGACCCGGGCGCCAGCCGCCTCTGGAGAGGGGGGCCTGGTGAAGGAGGCAGAAGAACGGGACAATCTTCACCGGCACTGGCGCGTAAGATGCCCTCGTAAGGTCGCGAGTATGCGCCCTCGTTTCCAGCGTAGCGTGCCGCGCTGGCGGCCCGCGTAAGCCGCGCCGCAAGGTTGCTATGCCATCTCGCGCAAGACTCGTTCCTTTTCGTCGCTCAGGTCGGCTGCGAGCAGCAGGGGTGGGGGGAAGTGAGGAGGAGGAGGAGGAGGAGGAGGAGGAGGAGGAGGAGGAGGAGGAGGAGGAGAGGAGGAGGAGGAGGAGGCCTCCTCGGACGGCGGCGGGGCTTCTCAGAAGCCCCCCGCGCCCTCCGGAGCAGTCTGGGGCGTCTTCGGAGAAGGCTTGGAACAAGGGCCGCAGGCCTTCCGAGTCTTTCCTCCTCCTCCTCCTCCTCCTCCTCATCCTCCCCTTACTCTTCTTCCTCCTCCTCCCCCCCCCCCCCCTCCTCCCTCCTCCTCCTCCTCCTCCCCCTCCTCCTCCTCCTCCCCCTCCCCCTCCCCCTCCCCCTCCTCCTCCTCCTCCTCCTCCTCCTCCTCCTCCTCCTCCTCCTCCTCCTCCTCCTCCTCCTCCTCCTCCTCCTCCTCCTCCTCCTCCTCCTCCCTGAGAAGTCTCACTCCCCCCCCGGCCGCGCCGCCGCTCAGGTGCTGCAGGTGCGGGGACGGCTCCGCCGCGTGGTCCGCGAGCGGCGCGTGCTCGCCCTGCCGCGGGGACGTCGAGCTGCGCGCGCGGGCGCCCCCCGGCTGCGACCCCGCGGGCGAGGGCTTCCTCGGCAGCCGCAGGTTGGAGCCGGCTGGGGGTCTGAGGTGGCCTCGCATCCTAGACCCCCTCGAGTAATGACAAAAATCAGGACGAGAGGTTTTTCGCAATTTTCGGCCTCCAGGGGCCCTTACCGGCCCTCAGGACCGTCAACAAAACGACTCGGGATGAAAAGCCGGTCCGGGGGAAGGGGTCCGGACCTCTGGGGGTCGCGCCATGAAAAAATCATGACGTCGGGGGTCTGGGATTGGTTCTGGCCAGCAGCGCCTTCTGACTGTTCAAACCGAAGCTGAAATCTAGTTTTCCGGAGCTTTATGAAAGAAAGAAAAGAAGAGAAGGGTGCTTGCTTGCCCGGTCTCCGGGGGCCGTCTTCGGCCTCCCGGGCTTGTCAGAGACTGATCTGGGGTGAACGACTGCACCAGATGGAGCCCGGGACGGGTCCAAGGACAGATTTTGAGCCGATGTGCCCCTACCCCCCCCTTCTTGACCAGAGGTCCATCCCGTTCAGATCAACCGGCCACCTCCAAGCAGCAGGTGCGTCAGCGAATGCAGGGCCGTCCTTGCCGAGGCCGAGGCCTCGGCCCCAGGAGCGGGGGCGACCGACGCCGAGGCCCTGGCGTTCTTCGAGTTCGGCGCGGCGGCGCAGGACCTGCGGGACTTCGCGTGTTTCGGCGCGGTCAGCTGCCTCGAGTGGCCAGACCTCTGCCTGGAGCAGAACGTGCGGCGCACCCCCGCGGTGGTGTCCTACCCGCCAAACCAGGGCAGCTCGCGGTTCCATTTCGGCAACATCGAGAAGCAGTCGCTTGTCAGGCTGCTTCTGAGTCAGGCGGAGCCTCGAGACCTGACACAGCAGATTACTTTGGAAAATATACAGCAGTTCTTGGCGAGCCCGCTGAAGCCCCTAAAGGTCCTGCTCTTCTCCGAGGAGCCCGTGAGCCGAGGCTTCGCAAACATGGCCCTCCTCTCGTCCGACAAGGCGCTCCGACCTCACGTGGACTTTGGCTTCGTTTCTAAGACGGCCGCCGCGCAGTTGTTGAAGCGCTTTGGGATTGCGGAGGTCCCCACGATCATACTGCAGCGCGGCATGGACTCATCTTCGCGGAAGGTGCTGTCGGGCGCCGCGTGGATCTTCGACGAGCTCCGCATGTGGCTCGTCGACTACGTGCAGGAGAGCGCGATGCGGGGCGGCCTGAACGCTGTGAGAGAGCCCGCACCTCAGGCCTGGCGGCCCGCGCCGCGGCGCCCCGCGGCCAACGAGCAGGTGCCAGAGCTGCACAGGGAGAGCTTCGAGACGCTGCGCGCCAGCAAAGCCGACCTGCTTGTCTACGTGAGGGAGGGCGAGCTGGAGGACCAGGAGGCCAAGATGCTGGCCGCCCTGCAGCAGACGTTCGGGCAGCAGCTCGCATCCTCCCGCGTCAGGCTGTCGTGGGCGTGGCTGGACCTCGAGCAGGAGCCCCTCTGGCTCGACGCCTTCGGGGTGCACGCACTGCCCACCGCCGTCTACGTGAAGCCCAACCGGAACCCGAGGTTCGCGGCCCTCGCCCACGAGAAGTCCGCCTCCGGGCGCGCCCTGCCCGCGGACGCCGCGTCCATCCGCGCCTTCCTCGACGAGGTGCTGGCGGGCAGCATGAAGTTCAGGCCGCTGCAGGCCGCGCAGCTGTCGCAGTGGTCCGACCGCTCCGCCGCGGCGAAGCCGGGCGCGGCCGCGGGGGGCGCGGCCGGCCGGCGCAAGGCCCGGGCCAAGTACCGTAGGCTGGAGTACGGCGCGGGCGGCTGCCCGCCGGGGCAGGAGATCAGGTCCGCCAAGGAGTGCGAGAAGGCTGGGCTCGCGTCCGCTCTTCCGACCCGATGCGGTCGGAGTCGATCTCCCGATGCCGCTGCCGGTTCCGATGCCGATGCGACTTCGGATTCGGCTCTGGGCGTCGGTGTCTCTCAGCGGAGGCTCTGGGAGCCTGCCGATGTCCGCCCGGTCTACTTCTCCCGACCTGGCTGTCGATCCTCCGCCGATCCAGTTCCTGCCGATCGCCGCTCCTGCTTGTCGATCCGATTCGGGGCCCTCCTGGAAGGCCATCAAGTCCTTGGGCCTCAAGACCGAGCCCAAGTGGTCGTCGAACTACGGGGGCGTGCCGCGGTGGTGCTCCGTCCGGGAGGGCAGCTCGAAGAGCAGCCCAGAGCGCCTGCACTTCAACTCCGCCAAGGATCGGCCACACGTGAGAGTGGCCTCTCTCGGGGGAGCGTAAGACCTGGGTTTGCCAGGACTCGGGTTCGCCATCGTTTTTTGACGACCGCGCCTCGCATTTTGACGAGGAGGAGCTTCGTGGGATGTCTGCAGCGGGAGGCCTCGTCAAAATGCAGGCTCGGCCTCGTCATTTTTTGGACGACCTCGTCGGGGATTTCCGAGTCCCCTGTACCCAGACCCCCGACGTAATGTTTTTTTCATTACGTCGACCCCCAGAGGTCCCGACCCTTTCCCCATGACCAGCTTTGCACCCTGAGTCGTTTTTTGACGCTCCCGAGGCCCGGTGAGGGCCCCTGGAGGCCGAACATGAAGGAAAACCTTCCGTCATGATTTTTTCATTACTCGAGGGGGTCTGGGTACCCAGGTCTTACGTCCCCCTGACTCTCGCCGGAGTGGCCCTGAGTGCGGGCGCCGTGGGGTCCCCAGACGGCCAAGCGCGCTCCAACAGCAGCTGGCCGCGCGCTCGGGTTTGGCCCCCGCGCCCCCCTGAGGACGCGCACCGGAGGTTCCTCCTCCTCCTCCTCCTCCTCCTCCTCCTCCTCCTCCTCCTCCTCTCTCCTCCTCCTCCTCCTCCTCCTCCTCCTCCTCCTCCTCCTCCTCCTCCTCCTCGACTCCTCCTCCTCCTCGACTCCTCCTCCTCGACTCCACCTCCTCCTCCTCCTCGACCTCCTCCTCCTCCTCCTCTCCTCCTCCTCCTCCTCCTCCTCCTCCTCCTCCTCCTCCTCCTCCTCCTCCGTCACTCTTACCCCGGGGTCGCCCTCACGTGTAGCCGAAAGGAGGGCCAGGGGCGCGCGGACCTCGCCCCCGTCTGCCACGTGGGCAGCAGTGCCGCGGAGGCAGGGGGCGCGCAGCAAGGGGGTGGGGCGGGATGGGTCGCCTGTCCAGGAAGGCAGGGGATGTCCGAGGAGGAGGGGGTCGGGGGGGACACTGCAAACGGGGGCCCGTCAGAGCGCCAGATCCTGCAGGATCCTGCAGCGCCAGGGGTGCATCGCCCTGATTGGCGTTCAGGATCTTGAAGGATCCTGCAGGATCTTGCAGGCTCCTGCAATGCCTGACTGACCGGGGTCTGGATTGACCCGGGTCGGTCGATTCCTGAAGCGGTACCGACACCGCTGCCCTTCCCTCGTGTTCGCCTTCTTCGGGCTCCCGGGAGGCCCTCGTCGCCACGACTGGATTCGCTTCGAGATCCTCCCTAGAGCGCACCCCCATGAGAGGTCTGGTTCCGCCAGGGTGCTTTTTGAAGCTCTATGCCTTCTTAGCAGGCCCCCCCCGTCAGGATACAACTCTTGGGAGGTCAGATTCAGCATTGGCGCTGGTATATCCGTGGCCGAAAGCCAGCTCTGGCAAACTCCCTTTTATTTCCGCGCAGTCCTGCTAGTCCAGCCTGATCCAGTTTAACCCTGGAGTTCACCAGGCCTAGTCTGGCTTGTTGGTCCCTTCATCGGGCTTGCTACAGTCCACGCGCATAGTAAGGATGATCGACTTGCCAAGGTTACCCTTGCATCCTTTCCCTTCGGCTCATCCTGGCCACTTTCGCTGGCAGCGCCCCGCTTGAAAGGCGTCGACATGGCCCTCCGAGGCCCTTGCACCCTTACCGCGCATCTTTGTGATGCGTTTTGACTTCAGTGCCTCCTTCGTCGGGCCTGCTATCCTGAGTCGTTCGGGCGCAGGCCGCCCAGAAGCTGCTCAGGAGGAAAAGAAACACACAGACCCAATTAATTTCGATTCCCCAGAAAATATGGGAAACTATGGGAAGTGGGGGGAAGACAGAAACCCAGAACGTATAGGAACATATGGGGAATAGTTGGATTTGTGTGTATTTCTTTGTGTGTCCTGGGGCCCCTTCAGCTGCCTCCAACACCCCCCCCCCCTTCGCCCCCGCCCCGCCGTGCGCGCCGCCTTGAGGGGGCCGCCCCAGCGACCGAGGGCGACGCGGCCACGGCGGACTCGGGCACCGCGGCCGCGGCGCCAGAGGGCAGCGAGCGGCTGGCCTCGCGGGCGGAGAAGGAGCGGGGCGAGGTGCACGACGCGCGGGCCAGGATCGGGGAAGCGTAAGACTCGAGTGCGCTGGAAAACCCGGGCTTGCCCACGCCTCTTGTCACCACCCACCAGACCACCCCAACCCAACCCGAAGGCCTCAATTTGCCCTCCATTTCCAGTTGGGGGGGGTCGGGGAACATCGAAAAAACACGTATGGAACCCGTACCCCCCCCAACCCGAAATTCGGGTCTTCGGGTTGGGTTGGGGTGGTCTGGTCGGTAGTCAGTAAGACTCGAGTGCGCTGGAAAACCCGGGCTTGCCCACGCCTCTTGACGAGCGCGTCCTGGGCGTGGGCGGTCCATGCTTCGGGGGATGTCTGCAGGGGGAGCTCGCGTCAGATTTCAGACCGGGTCTCGTCATTTTCATGATGGCCCCGTCAGGCCAACCCGAGTCCCCGAAGCCGAGTCTTGCGTGTAAGTTCAGCATGTCCTTCTACAGGGGGAGTGTTCAAGAATAATAAAAAAACAGTTCGGAGACGATTCTTCGATTCTTTTAGGATTATTTTGGGGCCATTGTTTGAAGACTTGTCGATCTTTTGTCTTCCCCGCTCCGCCTGCAGGGGGACATGCCCGACCTAATCGTACGTCTCCCTGCCAGGATGGACGAGGTCCCGAGGCCCAGGAGGGGCCCCGGGAGGCCGAAGACAGCGAAGCCCTTCCCGTCGTGATGCTTTCACAGCGCGAGGGTGTCTGGGGTCTTTGCGCCTCCCCGACAGGCAGGACGCGGTGCGGGACCGCGTCTCCGAGGCGCTCGCCGGCGTCGGCGGCGTCCCCGGCCTGGAGGAGCTGCTGCAGCGGGTCGTGGATCAGGTTGCCCAGCAGGAGCAGGGCGTGCCGCCCTCGGGGCAGGACCAGGAGGGGGGAACACACACACAGAGGCACTATTTTTATCGTCGGCTCCCAGGAAAGACATGGGAACGTGTGGGAGGTGGGGGGCGCGGGGGAAGCCGCAAGCCCAAGGCAACTGGGAGAAACCGTGGGGGATCCTGGGCGTCCTGTTTGTTTCTGTGTGTGCCCCTGGGCCCCTCCTGGAGCTGCTGCAGCAGGCCGCGGGGCAGGCCGCCCAGGGCGCGCCCGGCGCGCCGCCGCCCTCGGGGCAGGAGGAGGCCGCCCCCGCGCCGCAGGAGCAGCCCGCGGGGCTGCAGCACCTGACGCGGCACACGCGCCGGCCGCTCTTCGGCCAGCCGGGCTCGTGGCTGCTGTACTTCAGCGACGGCGAGCTCGCCCCCTCGGATCGAAGGAGGATAATAATGAAACGCTGATAGCAACAGTGCTACTCGTGCTAATACTTGCACCAGTAATAGCCCTATACTACTACTACTACTACTACTACTACTACTACTACTACTACTACTACTACTACTACTACTACTACTACTACTATTACTACTACTACTACTACTACTACTACTACTACTACTCTACTACTACCACTACTACTACTACTACTACTACTACTACTACTACTACTACTACTATACTACTCTGCTACTCACTACTTCGACTACGACTACGACTAAGACTACGACTAACGACTACGACTACGACTAATCCTACTACACCACTACCACTACTACTAGTACTACTACTACTACTACTACTACTACTCTACTACTACTACTACTACTACTACTACTACTACTACTACTACAACTACTACTACTACTACGGTTGCTTCTACTACCGCTACTGTTACTGCTACTGCTACTGCTAGTGCTACTTCTTCTACTACTACTACTACTACTACTACTACTACTGCTTACTGCTACTGCTACTGCTACTGCCTCTGCTACTGCTACTGCCACTGCTTCTGCTTCTGCTACTGCTACTGCTACTGCTACTGCTACTGCTACTGCTACTGCTACTGCAATTGCTGCTGCTACTTCTACTCCTACTCCTTCCATTATTACCACTGCTACT
>CAUYUJ010009557.1:1264401-1268919 GCA_963575745.1 Prorocentrum cordatum | reverse complement strand
GCTACTGCTACTGCTCTTCTGCTGCTAACTACTGCTTGCTTACTACTTACACTACGGACACCTACTAACTACTACTGCTGCCTACTACTACTATACTGATGCCTGCTACTACTTACGACTACTACGACGACGACGACGACGACGACGGACGACGACGGACGACGGGAACGACGACGACGACGACGACTTCTACTACTACTACTACTACTACTACTACTACTACTACTACTACTACTACTACTACTACTACTACTACTACTACTACTACTACTACTACTACTACTACTACTACTACTACTGCTAATACAGAAATACATGCGCAATCATAGAAAGAAACGAACTGCTATGATTAAGAAGCGTAATATTCATTATAACAAGGAGATTAAGAAGACGCAGCTGCATAGCCACGAACTCAAAAGCTCTCCGAGCTCCGGGAGGATCTCCTGGAGCGGCGCTGGGCCTCCTTTACCCCTGGTGGGCAGGGGGGGCGCTGCCAGGGGAGCCTGGCGCCGATCCAAGAAGCCCCGCGCGGAGCTCTGGAAGCCCGTGCTCATGCCGCCTCTTCTCTCGGCCACGCGCAGAGGGAGGTAGGGGGAGGGGGGAAGCACCCCTGCTTCTCGGAAGGCGCGGGCCTTGTCTACAGACGTAAGGCCTGCGCCTTCTGAGAGGCAGCCTCCCTCTAAGAAGTCCTCCCCCCTCCTCCCACAGCCCCCGCCAATTCCCAGGAGGGGAAAACACACAGACACAATGAGTCGTTGACTCCGAAGGGAATGTGGGAAATTAGCCTGGCGAAAGACCCAACCATAAGCAATTGTTAATACCGCAATTGTGGGCATCATCTTCGGTGGAGCTCCATATGGGGCCACGAACCGTGTGAGGGGTGCGCCAAAATGGGGCGGGGCCGCCATGCGGACCCTGCCACTGGGGCCTTCGGTGGAGCTCCCTATGGGGCCACGAGCCGTGTGAGGGGTGCGCCAAAATGGGGCGGGGCCGCCATGCGGACCCTGCCACTGGGGCCTTCGGTGGAGCTCCCTATGGGGCCACGAACCGTGTGAGGGGTGCGCCAAAATGGGGCGGGGCCGCCATGCTGACCCTGCCACTGGGGCCTTCGGTGGAGCTCCCTATGGGGCCACGAACCGTGTGAGGGGTGCGCCAAAATGCGGGGCCGCCATGCGGACCCTGCTACTGGGGCCTTCGGTGGAGCTCCCTATGGGGCCACGAACCGTGTGAGGGGTGCGCCAAAATGCGGGGCCGCCATGCGGACCCTGCCACTGGGGCCTTCGGTGGAGCTCCCTATGGGGCCACGAACCGTGTGAGGGGTGCGCCAAAATGCGGGGCCGCCATGCGGACCCTGCCACTGGGGCCTTCGGTGGAGCTCCCTATGGGGCCACGAACCGTGTGAGGGGCGGGCCAAAATGCGGGGCCGCCATGCGGACCCTGCCACTGGGGCCTTCGGTGGAGCTCCCTATGGGGCCACGAACCGTGTGAGGGGTGCGCCAAAATGCGGGGCCGCCATGCGGACCCTGCCACTGGGGCCTTCGGTGGAGCTCCCTATGGGGCCACGAACCGTGTGAGGGGTGCGCCAAAATGCGGGGCCGCCATGCGGACCCTGCCACTGGGGCCTTCGGTGGAGCTCCCTATGGGGCCACGGAACGCGTGAGGGATGTGCCGAAACAGAGACATGCGGAGGGCAGAGGCAAGGGGGAGGGAGGAGGGAGGGGACAGCGGGAGGAAGGAGGAGGAACGCGGGGCACCGTCTCTTCAAAACGAGGACCCAACACCACAGGATGGTTGGGAAATATGGGAAGCTGGGGGGAAGACGAACACCCAGAAAATATAGGGAAACATTTGGGAACCCGTGGATGTGTGTCTATTTGTGTCTATATATATATATATATATATACATATATACACACATATGTGTGTGTGTATATATATATGTATATATTTATGTGTGTGTGTGTGTCCCTGGGCGCCCCTGAGATCCCCCCCTCCCGAGGAGGAGGCGATGTTGGCCAGGCTGCAGGAGCACCTGCGCTCCCACCGGGAGGCGGGCGCGCTGCGCTTCGCGTGGATGAACCCCCACGACGAGCCCGAGCTCTTTGGCCTCTTCGGGGCCCATGGCCGCGGGGTCGAGGCGCTGCCCTCTGCTGTCCTCCTGCAGGCGGAGCGCGGGCGCGTGCGCTTCCTGCCCGCGAGGCACTGGCCCTCCTCCTCCTCCTCCTTCTCCCCCCCTCCTCTCCTCCTCCTCCTCCTCCTCTCCTCCTCCTCCTCTCCTCCTCCTCCTCCCCCTCCTCTCCTCCTCCTCCTTCTCCCCCTTCCTTCTCCTCACCTCCTCCTCCTCCTCCTCTCTCCCTCCTCCTCGCTCCTCCCCCTTTTCCTCCTCCTCCTCCTACCTCCTCCTCCTCCTCCTCCTCCTCCTCCTCCTCCTCCTCCTCCTCTGCCTCCGCGTGCGCTTCCTGCCCGCGAGGCACCAGCGGCGCGCTGGGGCGGCCCTGCCCGTCGACGAGAAGAGGCTCGAGGGAGGGCCGAGAAGGCACAGACAGAGCATAACCAAAGCTCTCGGAGCTCCTCGCGGGGACCATTGCGGATCTGCGCCAGGGCCCCCCCCCTGCGGCGCCTCTGGCGCCGCTCCCGGCGCGCTCCGCGCGCCAGGAAGGGGGGTCCAGCGCCGATCCGAGAAGTCCGTGCGGAGTTCCGAAAGTTTATGTTTTGCAGTTTGGTTGGGTCCCCTGGGGTCAAGCAGTGACGAGGCGTCCTGGCTTTCCTAGTAGGCCCACCAAAGAATGTTCTAAAGACCTCTTGTGGCTTGCACGAAATATGATCAGAACATTTCTGGCCGAGACCGTCTTGTTTTAACACATCGGCTTCGCGTTCCAAGAATTTGGCTTTTGTTCTCAGCGCACACTTTGATTCTGAGAACGTGTCGCGGTGGGCCTGCAGGAATGCTGGGGCGCTCGGCGCCTGCTCCACGGAGGCTCAAGGTCCTCCTCGCGGAGGCGCTGGTCGAGGAGCCGGACTTCACGCCCTGGACGGAGTGGCCGGAGGGCCAGCGCCGCTGAGGGCAGTGAGCGCGGCGTGGGGCTCGCGCTCTCCGGGAGGCTCTCCTGCCTCGGGGCGCGGGCAGTGGGCGGGCGTCTCCGTCGGAGCCCGGAGCTCCTCCTGCCTCGGGCGGCGCTCCTGCAGGTGGCGCCTCGCCGAGGGCGCCCCGGGGATTTGCCTGGCTCGCCCCGAGCGGCCGCAGCGAGGGCCGCCTCCTCCTCCTCCTCCTCCTCCTCCTCCTCCTCCTCCTCCTCCTCCTCCTCCTCCTCCTCCTCCTCCTCCTCCTAGGGAGGGCCCGGAGGCCTCGGGGAGGGCCCCACGGGCGTGCTCTGCCCGGATAGCCGCACGTCGCCTCGGCGGCTGTGCTGGGGTCCGCGGTCCTCCTCCGGCGGCCTCTGCCGACGGTCGGCCCGAGCTTCTGGGGCCGCTCGTGCCCCCTGGGAGGGCACGCGCGGCGGCTTCTCAATGCGAGGCTGTGTGCGTCCACCGCTCACCAGCGCGCCCCGGTGGCGCAGCGGCGACTCCAGCGCAGGCGTTCAATGATGAACACCGCCAGTGGTCCACGAACCGGCGGATGCCGAACGGTGTGCAGTGTCGGAACGCCCCGATCGTTCCATGTAGAATGACCCACGCGGTGTCAGAAGGCAGCGCCCATGTCGTCGCGACGTGCGCCAGCCGCACCTGCCCGCTCATGCCCCCGCCCCCACCCTCTTCCTCGGCAGGCGGCTCTGCCGATCCAGACCGCGCGTGCGGCTGTGCCTGAATCACGCGCTGCCCCCGCAGAACGAGTCCCTGTCGGCGTCCCCTGAGCCTGGGTGGCGCGCTGCACACCGTCCCTTCGTCTTCCCCACACGGTCACCGTCACCACCAGCCTCGTCAGCATCTGCACCCCCATTAGAGGCAGCGTCGCCATCGTCCTCAGCACCGCCGCCGCCGCCGCCGTCGTCGTCGTCGTCGTCGTCGTCGTCGTCGTCGTCGTTGTCGTCGTCATCGCCATCGCCCTCTGGGCGAGACGAGATTCTACGTGGGCCCTTGGTGACGTTGCACCCCTCGTAGCGCCCTCTTCCCCTGCCCATCCTCCCTCCTGCTGCCTCCCTCGGACGCCGCCTCCTCCTTTTTCCCCAGGTCATCCTCAGGGCACGCAGGTGGTTACGGCTCGTACTCTTCGTTCTTCTGATTCTGCGAGCTGCCCTTCTCCACTGGCTTCGGCGCGAGGGCGCGATGTGGGGCAACCTGCGGCCAGAATCCACAGTAATTAACGAGGCAGGGCTTCAGGAGACCGCCCTTGGCACGCTTGCCTCTCTGGCCCACGCGGATCGCGTCCTGTGCCCCGGCGCCGCCGAGCTGGGTCCAGCGGTGGACACCCGGGGGCCTCCTGCCCTCACGATGCGCCTCGGCTGGGGCTTCCGGCTGCCGCTTCCTGGAGCTCCCTGGCGGCCCCTGACCGGGAGCGGAAAAGAGGGGGGTGATGACTAG
>CAUYUJ010009557.1:1249401-1259401 GCA_963575745.1 Prorocentrum cordatum | reverse complement strand
CCTGCTCCTCCAGCGTCCCCGCCCCCCCCCCGGGCCCCGGGGGGCCCGGCCCTGCGCCCGCGCCGCAAGAGGAGGAGGAGGAGGAGGAGGAGGAGGAGGAGGAGGGAGGAGGAGGAGGAGGAGGAGGAGGAGGAGGAGGAGGGGAGGAGGAGGAGGAGGAGGAGGAGGAGGAGGAGGAGGAGGAGGAGGAGGAGGAGGAGAGGAGGAGGAGGAGGGGGATCGAGGAGGATCGAGGATCGAGGATCGGGGGTGGGGGCGCGGGCGCAGGACCCTGGGCGGGACCCCCGACTGCGAGATGCACGGCCTGTACTCGGTGGCGTTCGCCAAGACCCAGGAGGGCCGCCGGGCCGCCCGGCGCTGCGGAGGGCGGGGCCGCAGAGACCGGCGGCGCGTCAGGAGAGGGAGCCCTCGCCGGAGTGGCCAGCTGGGTGCGGAGCCAGCAGCCAAGCCCTCCTGGAGTCATGAAGCAATCGATCACGGCGGGAGGTTTTCAGCCATCCTCGGCCTCGGGGGGCCCTCACCGGGCCTTGGGACCGTCGAAAAGCGCATCGGCATGAGGAGCCGGCCCCGGGGAATAGGTCGAGACCTCTGGGGGTCGACGTGGTCCAGGAAACGTCATGGCGTCGGAGATCCAGGAGGGGCCCCCGTCCCCAGCCCTGTTCTGCGCGCTCGGGTCTGGCCCCTCCGCGGCCCCCTCTGAGAGCCGCGCGCCAGAGGTCACTCCTGCCCGGGGTCTCCCTCCTGCGTGTGTGGGGAGGGGGAAGAACATACGGACACATTCAGCAGGGACTCCCAGGAATATACAGGAAACTATGGGAAGTGGGGGGGGCAAGACGAAAACCCAGAAGATACGCACAAATATGGGGAGTCCTGGGACCTGTGTGTATTTGTTGGTGTGTCCTGGGGCCCCTCGAGGCGTCGCCGAGGAGGGGGGGGAGGGGAGCCCCGGGCCACCGCCAGAGCACTCTGTTCCGCACGCTGCGGGCAAGAGTGAGGAGGGGGGCAGCTGCAGGAGCGAGGATGGTCGCCATCCGCCAGACCACCGAGGCCCCGACTTGTCGGAGGTGGATTGACCTCCTACCATGACACGTCGATTAAGGAATTGGCCGTTTTCGGCTCGCGAGAAGGCGTCGCGGCCGTCATTTTTTCGGGTCCAGGTCCGTCGGTTTTGGTCCCAGGCCGTTTTCACTAAGGGGAGGTTTACTAAAGGGAGGTTTGTCCACCGCCAAACTTGCCCTCCATTTCCAGTGGGGGGGGGTTGGGGGAACATTGAAAAAACACACACACATGAAGCCCGTACCACCCCCCACCCGAAATTCGGGTCTTCGGGTTGGGTTGGGGTGGTCTGGTAGGTAGTCAGATGGCCGGTTGACCTCATTTTCCCTTTCGTTGTTTCCGGAAAAGGTTCAGGCCCAGGGTTCTCTATTAGGAGTGGTCTTGCGCAGGGCCGGCGAGTTTGTTCCTCGCTCAATAATCAGGCCGTGTCGGGATTGCGAATCATTCTGTCGAGGATGTCTCGAGCGCAGCGCTTGTTGTACATGATTTGTTCAGGATGTCTCAGGCGAAACGCTTGTTTTGCAGAGTTTGAGGGTGCCTCGAGCGAAGCACTTGTTCTGCAGAGTACGCTGAGAACGCCTCGAGCGAGACTCTTGTTTTGCAGAGTTTGAGGAACCTGGACGCTCCAGGTTGCTCCAGGAAGTTGTTTCTTCCTGTCTCTGAAGGCCAGAAAGCCAGGCTCTCGGTTGACGCCGGCAGCTCAGCTGTCTGCGCTCATCGCGCTGAGCTCGCCTGACATCTTCTGGCGATATGGTGTTGCACACAGTGATGTTCCACACGGACGGAAATATTCAGGAGGCTCTGAGAGCGCACCTATCGGGTTCTCGTAACTGTCGCATTCTGGATGGGCCCCCACGCAGCATAGTCCAACACACCACGACGCAGCGCGGTTGAGCACGGCACGGATCAGTCGCAATTTGCGTTAGGATCGTGGCCTGGGGGGCGCACACCCGTGGTCCTTTACGCGGGTCTTTCCCCTCGGTGGGCGGTTCCTTCGGCATGGGAGGCCACGTGGTCTCCAGGAGGATGGGCCGACGCATGTTGGGCTCGTCCCAGTTTCGATGCGTCTTGCCTCGATTCGATTGGGGTTGGTTCGGTTTCGTTTCGACTCGTATTGTTTTCTCTTCGTCCTGTCTCAGTTCGTCTCGTCTCGGTTCGCTACGTTTCGGTCCGTCCATTGTCGGTGTGTGTGTGTGTGTGTGTTCGCCTCGGTGTGGATTCGCCCCCCTTTGGTTCGCACCGCTTCGGATCTGAATTGGATCTTGCCCCCCTTTGGTTCGCACCGCTTCGGATCTGAATTGGATCTTGCGTTCGAGCTGGTTGAGCGCCCCGCGCGCTTCGATTGCAACCAGTTCTGGACGAGCTAATGATGTGTTCGGACAAGCCGAGCTTGAGACCCATATCGGTTTGGCCCAGACTCGCGTACCAAGGGCGGCTTTAACCACAACGCAACATAGAGCACGACTCAGTATACTGCGGCATGATCCATGTCCATACAGGGCCTCGAACCCCGCCGAAGGGGTGGAACATCTCGACAATCTTCCCCCGACTTCGGGCGGCTTGTTTTTTTCAGCCCTGGCGGGTTGTCCTACTTTTCGGCTTCTGGTTTTTGTTGCTGGTCCCGGGGCTACCACAAACATGGCTCTCTGGGATGAAGAGTTGTCGGCCGTTGCCAGAAGTGCCCCTGGGCCCCCACGGCTTCCCAAAGAGGCCCCCATGGCCTCCAGAGCACCCCTTACGAGGCCCAGAAGGCCCCAGGGGCTCCAAAATTGAACGACACGCTGGCGGCACCCTGAGCCAGGGTTACCTTCAGCAACCCCCGACCCCCCCCCCCTCGGAGGGCGTTGAGGCCTCCTGGGGCCCGCGGACGGAACGGCTCAGACCTGTCGGCCGCCTGGGTCCGTACAGCCGAGCATTTGAGCAAGAAACCTCCTCCCGAAAAACTGGGCCAGCGTATCTGAACCAACTTGCCGGAAAGCCGGCTCAGTCCCCACTGTCCTGAGCGCGCTCGCTTCGCCCCTCCAGCGGTGACCACAGAAGCTGGCCCAGGCTTGTCGCAGGAACCTTCCGGGAAACTGGCCCGGAGTTCTTGAATGATGATCTTCTTGATCCTATTTTCGGCTGTATGTCTGCACCTCCCCCCGGCACGAAGGTCACCACCTACCAAACCACCCCAACCCAACCCGAAGGCCTCAATTTGCCTTCCATTTCCAGTGGGGGGGGGTCGGGGAACGTTGAAAAAACACATGTGGAACCCGTACCCCCCCCAACCCGAAATTGGGGTCTTCGGGTTGGGTTGGGGTGGTCTGGTAGGTAGTCAAATGATGATCTTCTTGATCCTATTTTCGGCTGTATATCTGCACCTCCCCCCGGCACGAAGGACGTGGGGGCCCCCAGGAAAGAGGCCCTCACCTCGGGCCCTCGGGGGGGCCTGCGGCCCATCTCTGCCAGGACCCCTCCCCTCGGCACCGCTCGGGCGCGTGCCTTCTTCGGTGCTCTCTGTTCTCGGAGGCGGAGGAGGCGGAGGAGGCGGAGGAGGAGGAGGAGGCGGAGGAGGAGGCGGAGGAGGAGGAGGAGGAGGAGGAGGAGGAGGGGGAGGAGGAGGGGGAGGGGGAGGAGGAGGAGGAGGAGGAGGAGGAGGAGGCGGAGGAGGCGGAGGCGGAGGAGGCGGAGGAGGAGGAGGAGGAGGAGGAGGCGGAGGAGGAGGAGGAGGAGGAGGAGGAGGAGGAGGAGGAGGAGCGGAGCATCCTGGACCATCACGTCAGACAGGGAGGCGCGCGACACCGAAGAGTGCACGAGGGATGGACGTCCGAGCGGTGGCAGGTGCCGGTCCCCAGACCTCCCGACGTGTCGCGTCGGGGCGGTGGCGACGCCCGGCGTCGGAGCGCTCCCGGGTGGGGCGCCGGCAGCGGCCCCGACGGGGAAGCGGCCGACGTCGATGGGGCTGCGCTGTCGGAGAGCCGTCGACCCAGACCTCCTCCAGTCATGAAAAAATCACGACGGGAGGTTTTTCTCTATTTTCGGCCTCTGGGGGCCCTTACCGGCCCTCAGGACCGTCAAAAAACGACTCGGGATGCAAAGCCGGTCCTGGGGAATGGGTCCGGACCTCTGGGGGTCGCGTCATGAAAAAATCATGACGTCGGGGGTCTGGGGAGGAGTGCAAGGCCGAGCGACCCACTCAAGCAGTGGCGAAGCGTCCTGGCTCGCCTCCTAGCCCTACCAAGCAATGTTCTAAGAAGCTTTTGTGGCTTCCACGAAGTGTTCTTAGAACACTTCTGGCGGGGCCTGTCTTGTTTTATCACATCGGGCTTATGTTCTAAGACACTTGTTTTTGTTCTTAGAACGTTTTGGGTTCTAAGGGCATTTCGTGGTAGGACTATAGGAATGCCGGGACGGTCGGTCCCTGCTCAACCCGCACCGTGTCAGAAACCAGCGCTGGGACCGTCACGACACGAACCTGCCGTAGCGTCAAGTCGGGCATGTCCCTCTGCAGGAAGAATCTTCGAAACAGTTGAAATCTAGCCTGGGGCGATCTTCCTACTATTTCTGACTCTGTTGGAATATTTTTTGTATATCCGCCTGTAGCAGGACATGCCCGACCTAACCGTGGCGGAAGAACACCGCGGCGTCCGGGGGGGGGGGCATTTGCGGGCCTGGGGGCGGTCAGAGAGCGCTCCGCTCGGCGAAGAGCAGTTGTTTTGGACGTGCGGTGGTGTCGAGGGCTCCGGGGAAGACCGCTCGCGCCGTGAGCAGAGTCACGACGTCGGAGGCCTGGCCTCTCGCCTCGTCCTCCTGCTGCTGCTGCTGCTGCTGCTGCTGCCGCTTCTGCTTCTCCTCCTCCAGTAGCCTCCCTGGGCCCAGGCCATGCCTCCAAGCGGCGGCGCGCCCGAGGGGAAAGTGAGAGGGGGCAGGCGTCAGTCGGGCATGTTCTTCTACAGAAGGGATATTCAAAACTGATTGAGTAATAGTCTGGGGATCATGTTTGGCTATTTCTGTTCTTTGGTTGCTTTTTTTTGTGTGTGTGTGTGTGGCCATTTTGGTTTCTCGCCCAAAACCCGCCTGCAGGAGGACATGCCCGGCCTCAGGGTAGGCCTTCTCAGAAGGCGGCGGGGCCTTTCGGAAGCCCTCCGGCCGTCCGAGAGGTCCTCTCTGCCTCCGGAGAGAAAGCGTGAGGACCTTGTCAGGAAGCCGGAGGCCTTCCGAGCCTTCTGAGGAGGCCCGCCTCCTCTGCCTTTCCTCCCGGGCTCGCCGCCGATCCTCCTCGCTTGCATGTGCATGCTCGTGCCAAGCATCGCCTCACGCTCAGCATCCTGTGGCCGCGGCCGCCTGGGGGCGGAACGCCTCTTCTCTTGGAGCGAGCCCCGAGGATGGAAGCGAAGGGGATCCTCGTCACAGATCGTCACCACACACCAAACCACCCCAACCCAACCCGAAGGCTCAGATTTACCCTCGATTTCCAGTGGGGGGGGGTCGGGAAACATAGAAAAAAACACGTGTGGAACACTCACCCCCCCCCAACCCGAAATTCGGGTCTTCGGGTTGGGTTGGGGTGGTCTGGTAGGTAGTCACACGTCGCTTCGGCTCCTTCCCCTTCCGCAGCCTCTCGGGGCCCAGGCCATGCCTGCCTCCCAAGGTCCGGGAGGGCCGGGGGGCGGCAGCGCAGACCGCGCCTCGACTCGGGGGCGACCGGCGTTTCTCCGTGTGAAGTCGCGGCCTCGCGGGCTCGCGGCCCTCCGGGCGCCGCGGCCCTGCGCGGACGGGGCTCCTCCTCCTCGTCCTCCTCCTCCTCCTCCTCCTCCTCCTCCTCCTCCTCCTCCTCCTCCTCCACCTCTCTTTCCTCCTCCTCCACCTCTCTTTCCTCCTCCTCCTCCTCCTCCTCCTCCTCCTCCTCCACCTCCACCTCCACCTCCACCTCCACCTCCACCTCCTCCTTTCTCCTTCCCTCTCACCCCGCTTCTTCTCCTTTCCTTCCTCTCCTCCTCCTCCTCCTCTTGCGGAGGCACCCCCGCAGCGCGCGCCATCGAGACGTGGAAGTGAGGGCCCCTGCGGATTCGGGCGGGGCTCTGGTTCTCGGGTCGACCGAGGAGGAGAGGAGGAGGAGGAGGAGGAGGAGGAGGAGGAGGAGGAGGAGGAGGAGGAGGAGGAGGGAGGAGGAGGAGGAGGCAGGAGGAGGAGGAGGAGGAGGAGGAGGAGGAGGAGGAGGAGGAGGAGGGAGGAGGAGGAGGAGGAAAGAGAGGTGGAGGAGGAGGAAAGAGAGGAGGGAGGAGGAGGAGGAGGAGGAGGAGGAGGAGAGGAGGAGAGGAGGAGGAGGAGGAGGAGGAGGAGGAGGAGGAGGAGGAGGAGGAGGAGAGGAGGAGGAGGAGGAGGAGGAGGAGAGGAGGAAGACGCTACGATCCGAGGACTGGAGCCCGCTCAACGCATCACAGGACGAGGAGGAAGGAGGAGGAGGAGGAGGAGGAGGAGGAGGAGGAGGACAAGGAGGAGGAGGACCAGACCGCGAGGGCGCGGATACGGAACTTCGGGCGGGCTGCAATGGGGGGGTGACCCAGACGGGGGGGTGAAGACCAGGGCTCCGAAGGGTCCCTTTCTGGGGCCCCCTTTTTGGGGCACCCATCAGGAGCCCCTCTGGGGCCCTCTTCTTCCCCCCCCCATGTGGGTCGCCCCCCGTTGCCACCCGCCCGAGAGTTCCTCGCCGCTCGTGGGCCCGCCCAGACCGAGGCCATCCTCCCTCCGCACGCCGGGGCCCCGGCGAGAAGGTGCCCGGACCCCGGGGCCGGCAGCCTCCTTCGGGTGGAGCTCGTTCGCGGACGCCTCGCGGCGCCGGCAGTGAGCAGGTGCCCCGACCTCTCCTCGTTGACCAGCCTTGAACATCTCTCCATCCCTGTGATTGGCATGCGGAGGAGGAACAGAGATCCCTACCTCTACCCCTTCGCTCCTTTTCTCCTTTTCCGGCTCCCTGGGAGGCCCTCGTCGCTACCGCTGGATTCGCCTCGAAATCCTGGTCAGAACGCACCCCGGGAGAGGCCTGGGGAGTAGCAGTATCGGTACCTTTTTGTCTCCCCAGGCATCGCCTATCTCGATGCCGATCTTCAGGATTCCCCCTCATTTCCTGAGGGCGCATCCCCAGGATATTGTCATCGCATCTGGGCTTGCCAATCTCAGAGACAGGGAAAGGTTGGAGCTGGCTGGGGGTCTGAGGTGGCCCAGCACTGGTTCCGGCGAGCAGGAAGGGGGAAAAGGTTCGAGGTTCTGGGTTCGATCAGGTTTTTTGCCTGACGGATCAGGGGCTCAAAATTGCTCCAGGTGGACCCAGGGAGGGGTCCAGGGACCGATGCTGAGCGGATCTGCCAGTACCCTCCGTTCTTGACAACATTCCTCGGGGCCCATGCAGATCAGACCCCCCGTCTGCCTCCAACGCCGAGCGGCGCCCTGGCCATGGCCGTGGCTCTTGCTCATCCGCCCGCTCGGCGAGCCCTTTGGTGGCTGGTCTGTCTCGCGGCCCTGGTGGCCGCTCCTGGCTTGGAGGTGGACCTGAGGCGGTGGATATCGCGGATGCACGCGAGCAAGCTGTACGGCGGTGGCCTTGAAGAGATGGTCAAGGACTACCGGGTCGTCGTGGTCATGACGACGATCCCGCCGCGCATTGAGAGGATTGAGCCGGTGCTCGATGCCATGTTGGCTCAGACGTGGCCGCTCGACAAGCTGTATCTCAGTATCCCTCACACATACAATCGCACTGGGGAGCCCTACGTCATCCCCGACTGGTTAAGATCGAAGTCTGGCGTCCACATTGCTCGCTGCGAGGACATGGGGCCAGGCACTCATTTGCTCAACGGTCTCCGGCTCGAGCAAGACCCTTGGGCATTCATTGTCGTGGTTGATGACGATCACATCTACAGCCCCGACCTCGTGGAGACGCTGATGCGAGCGGCACTCGCTCATCCTGGCAACGCGGTGGCTGCTCAAGGCTTTCTTTCTGTGCCTGGGCTTGAGATCACAAAGGATTCTCCGCGGTACTTGCATGATCAGGGATTCGCTTCTGGCCCAGTGTTGGTCAGCTACCTCGGAGTTGTCTACCAGCGGGGCTTTTTCGACGATACGGTCTTTGACTACAGCCTCGCGGCGGAGCAGTGCAAGTACCAGGACGACATGTGGTTCTCCGCCCACCTCGCGCTGAAGGGCATCGGACGCGTGGTGCTGGGGTCTGCGCTCGGCGTCCAGGAGCTCAGGGACATGCACCTCGGGCCGGAGTCGCTGACGCACTGGAAGGAAAACAAGCCCCGCGAGGTCAGCGCCAAGTGCAACGACTCGCTGCTGCGCCGCGCGAGCGCCATCTGGGCGTGCCGCTCCCGCCTCGTGCTGTCGCTGGGGGGGCTGCCCCCGCGCCCCTCCGACGCGGCGGGGAGCGACGCCGCAGAGGTGGGCGAGTGGCAGTCCGCCTTGCGGGCGGTGCGGGACCTGCCGATCAGCCCGGACCTGACCTATCTCGCAGGCCTAGAGATTGACACCAACACCAATATCGGCGCTGTTCCTCCACCGAGGGAAGAAAGATCCCGACCTCGGTGATGGTGGTAATATTCTGGCTTCCAAGGTGGCCGAACTAATACCACCAACACCGAAAATCTAGGATCACCTTCCCCCTGTGGAGGCACCCCCCTGTCTTGGTGTTGGTGCCAATTTCCAGGCCTCCGACTATCGCCCGCAGGGAGCACCTGCACACCGCCGCCGTGCCCGTCCAGGGCCCTCCCGGGCCCTGGCGCGGCGTGCGGTCCCTCCTGGCCTCGGCCGGGCGGGCCTCTGCACCGGCCTTGGCGCCGAGGAGGGCCCTGGCCACGCGCGGCTGCGGCGTGCAGCCGCCCGCCTGCGGCTGTCTCTGCACCGGCGGCGCCCGCGCCCCGACGGGGCAGCGGCGGCCCCTGGGCGCGTCCTTCTGGCTGGGCGGGGTGCTGGTCATGGACTCCGACGCCTGCCCGGCGAGCCCCGCGGAGCCGGGGGTCGGGCAGCTGCTCCGTGACCCCCTGCGCTGGGAGGGCGACCCGAGCACGGTGGTCCTCCTCGGTGCCCTGGAGGATGTCGTCTCGCAGGGTGCCGACCTTGCCGCGCTGGCCGAGTGCGCCGCCTCCCGCGTCCCCAGCGGGTGCGGGCAGGGGGAGGCTGGGCCGGTGGACAGCGCTGGCAACGGAGCAGGGGCCGCAGCCAATGCAGGGCGGGACTCCGCCAACGCTGCAGTTGCAGGCTCGCCGTTCTGCAGGATCGGGGAGCTTGCCGCGGTGACGGTGGGTGCGTTGGGTGAGCTTGGCGCTGCCAGGACATCAAGCATCTAGTGTGCGGATGACCGCTGGACGAACCTACGCTGTATGCAAGCGTACACGAATGCACGCAACCTGTCGCGCATGTGCGCAAGCACGCGAGCGATCAGGCAGGCAAGCTAGCAGAAGTCAAGCACGCAAGCAGTCAGCAGTGCGAGCATGCATGAAATTATGCAGTAGTGCAAGCAAGCAGTGCAGAACACGCACACTGACGTGCATACATTCGAGGATGCAGCCGCGCACACCAAATAAGCACACCAGCAAGCAAGCATTGATACAATCATGCAGCCACGCAGGCACGCGCGCATGCAAGCGTGCAAGGACGCTGGCGGCTTCACGAGAAGACGGCATGGCCCTTCGTTTTTTCATAGAGCTCTAGAGAGAGCGGGTTGGATTATGTGGGGTCGGGGGACGCTGTGCAGTTGTGCTTTGCCTTGTGGACGCCCACCTGCCCCTCGAAGGACGATATCCTCGGCTGCACCTCCTGCGACAAGAATGTGTACCTCTGGAAGCACACCACTGGCGAGCTGTTGAAGAAGCTCACTGGTCATTCCAACGAGGCGCCCGATTGGTGCTTTTACGATCTCTCACAGTCAGGAACTTTGGCTTAGCCTCAGCGTGTCGCTCCACTGGTT
>CAUYUJ010009557.1:1221901-1241901 GCA_963575745.1 Prorocentrum cordatum | reverse complement strand
TGTTGATGTTGGTGATAATGATGCTGATGATGATCATGATGGCGATGGTGGTGTTGATGGTGGTGATGATGATGCACCTGATGATGCTGACTGTGCTTGTTGCGATTATTGTGGTGCGTTATATCAAAGCCATCGCACTATTCAAGCCCTTTATTTTCTCATACGGTGCGTTATATCAAAACCATCGCATGATACACACACACACACACGTACGCAGAGCATACACAACATTCACACACAACACGCGCACACTCGGTTTTGCCAACTCCACGGGTGGGGGGCCGGGACGGGTCGGGTGTTCATTGGACAATGTGAAAATCAGTTTGCCATGATATCAAGCTTCATGTCAGAACTCGCTACCATTGGGGTCACTGCATTTACGTCTTACTTTTACCTTCTTTCGCACTGGCTTGTGCTGTGGTGCAGGTCAACGGCATCGACTTTCACTGCACGCAGCAGGTGATGGCGTCCGCATCGGACGACAAGTCGTGCCTGATCTGGGATTTCGCGGAGGCGATCCAGCTGCGGACTTTGGACAAGCACACCGAGGTCGCGGGTGGGGTGGGGTTGGGGTTGGGAGCGGGTGACGATCGAGGGAACACTGGCCTGCGCCTCTAGTTCGATCCTTCTCTTACTGCTCCCTCCTCTCACCATCTCCGCCGCCGATTGCTCGGTACTTCCTCGCAGCCTAGTAGTCATGGCCCATGACCTTGTTCTGTCCCTCCAGAAACCAGGCCCCGTGCAACGTACAGTCTTTGTGCTTCAGGTTGGTTTCCGGGCAACCGGAAGACCACACCGCACCAAGTCGTGGATGCACCCTGCAGGTTCAGCCGGCGCTTTTGTGAGAGATCCGCCGCAGCTGCACATCGGGTGCGCAGGAGGGCTCGTCGGCGTTGACTTTCGCAGTCGTGGCTTCCCCGGTCCTCACGGCTGGGCTGCCGCCCACCACGATCGGCGAGCAGTCGACCAACCTGACGCTTGAGGATCTCAGGTCGCCTCGGGCCACCCAGCGGGTTCCCAGGCTGGGAACGAACATCATCCTGGCATCCCTGGAACGGAGGATCCAGCATGCGCATAATACATACATCTCTCCCTCTAGACATCTATATATATATATGTTTATGTATATATTTATATATGTGTATGTACTGATATACATACATTTGCATACACATGATTGTGTGTACATATACGGCTACAGGTCATACATACATATATATATATTTATATATATAGATATATGCGTACATATATATACATATATGCACACAGAAACATATGTTTGTACACATGTATACATATTTACATGTACGTCCATATATATATATATATATATATAGATGTATAATGGCCTTCGGTCCATCCCGCCAACGTGCCTGGGTTATGGGTCAGAGTCCTCAGGGTTGCTTCTTGGGGTCTCTTCGGAGCGCTCTCGGGTGCCTCTTGGGGGCATTTCTGGGGCCTCTTGGGAGCCTCTTTGGGGCCTCTTGGGGCTTCCTGGGAGCCTATTGTGGGCCTCTTGCGGGCTCTTGGCGGCCTCTTAGGGGCATCTCGGGGCCTCCTGAAAGCTTGAAATGTCCATTCGGGGGGCCCGTCGGGGTCCCCTCTTGAAGCCGTCTTGGGGGCCTCTTGGGCCGTCTTGGGCGCCTCTTGGCCTGTTTGGGGATCCTTTTGGGTCGTTTCGGGGCTCTCTTGGAGGCCTCTTCGGCCGTCTTGGGGCCAACTTGGGGGCCTCTTGGGCTGTCCTGGAGCGTCGGGAAGCCGAAAAGGCGAGACCGCCCTAATCCGTGAACACCTCTTTTGGGAAAATCTATGAATTTTGCCTCTCGGGGTCACCTCGGTAGGCCTCTTGGAGGCCTCTTCGGGCGTCTTGGGGGCATCTTGAGCCATCTTGAAACCATATTGGGTGCCTTGGCGCGATTTTTCGGCGACATCGATCCCTCGTGGGCCCCCTTGGGGGCCTCTTGGGGCCCCCTTGGCCGTCTTTGGGCCCTCTTGGGCCCAAACACGGCCAAGGGCGGAACGTGTGGCTCTTCTTCTCCGACTGCGGCTCCAGCACCCGCTCCCATCTGTCCGACCCGGCTGCCATTTCCCGACCCTGGGTTCTGAGCGGCCAGCCTATTCCGGCGCCCCGGCGCCCTCCCGCCGCACCCTCGCAGGTGCCTCGACGCGGGCTCTTGTCTTGTCTTGTCTTGTTTTTGGGCCCTCTCCTCCTCCTCCTCCTCCTCCCCCTCCTCCTCCTCTTCCTTCTCCTCCTCCTCCTCCTCCTCCTCCTCCTCCTCCTTGGGCCCGAGCGAAGTCACGCGACAAGACGCGACGGGCCCCAGGGGCCACGCGCCGCGCCCCGGCCGAGTTGGCACTTTTGTGGGGGCCGGGCCCCTTCACGGAGTCCTCGGGATTGGCGGCGGAGGCTCTCCAGGCGTGGCGATTTGAGGCTCCAGGGGATCCAGCAAGGGACTTGCTCACACTCAGATTCGTGCCTCAAGGGCACGGTGGCGGATACACATATATATATACATATATATGTATATGTATATGTATATGTATATGTATATGTATATGTATATGTATATGTATATGTATATGTATATGTTTATGTTTATGTTTATGTTTATGTATATGTATATGTATATGTATATGTATATATATATACACATACATACACATGCACACACGTAGGTTGAAGGATTAATTCTTCACGCCTCACGTGTCCCCACCAGCCCATCCAGAAACCCAGCCCATGAGAGCTGACGGGAAAAGGGACGACGAGACGCGTATAGTGAAACAGAGCGGGCAAGAAGGATGAACAGAGAGATATCTGGGAGCAAGGGGGTGGCCTTGGAGGGCCTCTTCGGGCCATTCCTGGGGCCCGCGGGGGGACGAGGGGACGAGGGGAGGAGGAGGAGGAGGAGGAGGAGGAGGAGGAGGAGGAAGAGGAGGAGGAGGAGGAGGAGGAGGAGGAGGCACATCGCCTCTTGGGGCTGGGCCCTCTTGGGGCTCCCTTGGGGCCCTCTCAGAGCTCTCTTGGGGCCCTTTTGAGGGCCCTGTGAGGCCTCTTGGGGCCATCTTGTATGTCGTCGAAGGGGGGTCCCCGATTGCCCTTCCCCCCCGCTTGGGCCATCAACATCGCGCTTGCTGCCGAGTGGTTGTCCCGCGGTTGTCCCGTGGTTTGTCCCGTGGGTTGTCCCGTGGGTTTTCCCATGGGTTGTCTTGTGGTTCGTGGGCTGTCCCGCTGTTGTCCCGTGGGTTGTCCCGTGGGTTGTCCCGTGTTTTGCTTTGTGTTCGTCGCGTCGGGGAAACCACATCGAAGTGCATTTTCAATTGCAATCGGAAGGTGCATCGACATTTGTTTCGAAATGCAAATACGCTTGCAATCACCTTGCAAGTCGACATGTATGTATGAAACTACATGAAGAGCACATCGAACATCCTATCGCATTGCAGTTCCATACATACCGACATGCCCAACCGACATGCACATCGAATTGCGAATCAACGCGCGCATCCAACTTCATCTGACATCTGCGTCGGCCTGCCTGAATGGCGGCGCGTCCTCTCATGGGCAGAAGTAAGTCACCTCGGCACTGCAGGCACACGGGGCTAACATCTGTGTGCATATACCCTCCGTATCATTGGCATAGAGGTCGATGGGTAGCGAGTAATACAGAAAAGTAATGCAATCGGTAGATGGGTCGTCATGGTGACAGATCGGTAGTGCTATCAATGTGCAGGCAGTGAGGTCCATACATATACATGTATATATATATATATAGAGATGATCGGCGGGTTGGTCGTGAGATCCCTGGGTAGCCCCGACGTCACATGTACATATACATGCGCACACACATATGTATGCACCTAAGTATGTGTATTGCGAATCTACCTGGCTGCCAATCACAAACCGACAGCTGCGCCCGTCCCTCCAACCTCCTCATCACCCGAAGGGTGGTTTTTGATGTGCGCATCTTTTGACAGTTGCCCTCTTTCAAAGTTGCACAGAGGCATGACACCACATGCGCACGTATTTCTACACACTCATACATAGAGAGAGAGAGAGGGAGAGAGAGAGAGAGAGAGAGAGAAGGAGAGAGAGAGAGAGAGGGAGACAGAGAGAGAACGAGAGAGAGAGAGAGAGATAAACACATACATGTATAAGGATAAGGAGAGGGGGCGACAGAAAAGAGCGAGAAAGAGAGAGAGAGAGACAAAGAGAGAGGATGATATATATATATATACAGAGAGAGAGATATAATGAACAAGTTAGAAAGAGAGAGAGAGAGAGAGAATAAGAAGTGATACACATATATATGGCAATGCGTGCATGTGAATCTTTTCTGAGAGTGCCTTGAGGACAGGGGGCCGCGCGTCACAGCACGCCCGCTACCGATTGTGCTCAAGCTGACACCGGCGCGGACGCGCCGGGAGACGCATCCCCCGCTTCCCATGGCCTGGCTGTTTGGCCAGCGGTACCTGGACTGGCTCGTCGGCACCGTCTCGCAGACGGTCGTGAGCTGGTCGGCCCGCTGCCCGGCGTGCCCCGCCTGCCCGCAGCCGCCGGCGTGCCCAGCCTGCCCAGCGGCGGCGCCGATCCACTTCCACCCGCCGGCCGCCTGTCCGGCGGCTCCCGAGGCGCCGGCGCCCGCGCCCGCGCCCCAGCCGGTCGCCCAGGAACCTGAGGGCCTCTCCTGGACGGGCGGGTGGCTGACCTGCTTCCTGGTCGCCCTCAACCTGTTGGTCTTCAGCTTCCACGGGGTGAGGCTGGTCGGCTCGGCCGTGGTGAGGCTGCGGCCGGCTCCGACGCCCGCCGCCCTGAAGGATGGCGCAGGAGCAGGCGCCGCCGGGGGTGCGCCGTTGGGCGTGGGCACAGTACGCCGGCGCGCCGCTGTGGCATCAGCGGCGCGTGTGGGGCCGGGTGATTCAGGATCCGACTGATGCCCGCTGGTCCCCCCTGCGGGTGCTGATCTCGACGCCGGATGGCGATGTATACGAGGAGCTGTACGACATGTCGGATGGGACTTTGGCTGCGGTTCGCTTCGAGGACGACCGTCGCACCCGGCCAGCTGGCCTGGAGGTTGGGAACCTCTACCGCTTCCGGCGCGCGCTGACGGCGGCCGAGGAGGTGGCCATCAGGAACGAGGTGGACGCCTACGCCCGCGACGTGTTCCTCGACGCGGAGCGCGCGGCCGGGCGGCCCGGGGTGGTGCCTCCGGCGGGCGCTGCCGTCTACTTCACGTTCGCGGCCGCGGCTGGTGGCGCTGCCGCGCCTGGGCCCGCCCCCGCCGCCCCTGCCGCCGGGGGAGGGGCAGCTGTGGCCGCCGCGCTGGCTGTGGTGCCGGCTGGCCCCGCCGCGCCCGCGGCTGGACCGCCTGCTGGTGCCGCCCCAGTTGCGGCAGCAGCCGCACCGCTCGCCGTTGCTGGAGCTCCCGCAGGCCCCTTGGGGCCGAATGCCGTGCCTGGGGCTGACGGACAGTGGGTCTACGTCGAGACCACGACGACGGCCCGGCGCGGGGACCCTGTCACGATGGACGGGACGGAGCTCGTCCGGGGGGCTATCGGCCTGAAGCAGGACGCTGGCGGGAGCTGGTCGGCCATCCGGCTGACCACGACCTCGCAGGCCGCCTACCGAGGCGCCGAGGCCCTCGCTGATGCCCGCCTCCAGCCTGTGGCCCTGCTTAGTGACGGCTCGCGGCAGCGCGTGCAGTTCCACGAGAGTGTCGACAGGCTCCGCGAGGAGCCCTTCCCCGACTGGCCGCTGGACGGCCCAAGGACCACGCTATGGTGCCTCCGCTTCTTGGACAGGAAGCGCGGAGGGGCCATCGAGCACTTCCACCAGTTCGTGTCCTACTACCGGCTGTCCCGCGATGACTTCGGGGTGACGCACTACGAGTCCATCATGCGGATGGTCGACTACCTGATGACGTGGGACCTCCTCGACTTGCCCAACGTGGTGGGCGTCGAGGTCATGCTGCGGCAGGCGCAGCTGTACGAGTACATGTACGCCATGGAGTACGAGGCGCGCGACTCGGGCGCCTCAACTGCTGGTCCGACCGAAGGCGAGCCCAAGGCGAAGGCGAAGGGCAAGCCCAAGAGCCGGGGCGGCGGTGGCTTCTTGAAGTTCGGTTTCGTGGATGAGGTGGGAGTCTTCACGGGCACGGCCCGCGAGGACGGCCGCATGATGGTGGCTCCGGCACTACTGGAGCACGTGGCCAAACAAGTGGAGCGCGACGCTGGAATCCTTAAGCAGATCAGGAAGGCTAAGGAAGAGCGCCGCGCTCTGGCTCCATGATGGAGCGGGGCCTGGAGGCGGACTCCCCGACCGCCTTCAGCGACTCTCGAGGGGGCTTCGCGGATATGGCCTCCCGCGCTGCAGATGTACATGGGGCCCAGCCAGCTCGTCAGCGACGGCATCGGGATCTCTTTCCGCTCCCTGTGCCCGCCGGTGGTGAGCGTGATTTTGTGGCTACTGACCTGTCTCGCACAACTAAGAGGCGACTCCACAGGACCAGTCACCGCCGCGAGATGGTCGTCGACGCCATCCGCGCCATGAATGAGATGTACACTGGTTCGAGCTGTCCGCGGCCCACTGGCCTCGCTGGCCCTACGACCGCCCAGCAGGAGGCTCTGGCGGTGATCCAGGAGGCCGTCGACGCCTTCGGAGTGCCCCCGCCCGACCTCACTCCCGCAGGAGCCCTTGAGGAGCTCCGCGTCGCGCAGTCATGCGACCAGGAGTCTGCCGTGATTGCGCCGGTGACCTTCGACCGCGTCGATCTGATCTCCCTGCCGAGCGTGGGCTCCGAACCGAAGTCCTTGTCTGCACTCATCGGGGACGACAGCATGAGTATTGGTCATCGCCTTCAAGAACTACTTTTGCCCCGTGAGCGGGGGCTTGCCCGGGTCGCGGAGCGCGCTCCGAAGAGGGCGTATTCGGATCCCAACTTGAGGAACCCTCGCTTATATAAGAAAGTATTGCACCGTCTTGTGTCATCGCACCTCGTTGAGTTTCATACCGAAGCGTTGAGCTCAGTGGGAATGTTCTTCGTCTATAAGAAATCAGGGGCCCTGAGGCTCATGCTGGATGGCCGGATCCCGTCCCAGTTGTTCGACGAGCCCCCCAAAGTGAAGCTGGCAACTGGGGCCGCGTTTTCTCAGCTCAGGGTTGACAGTCGGGAGCCTGTGTGTGTCGCTGGTGTGGACATCGCGGATGCCTTCTATACCATGTTGCTCCCACCTTGGCTTCGTCGGTACTTCGGACTCCCTAAGATCAGGGCTGGTGAACTGGGGATCTCGGTCGATGCGAATGGGAGGCCCGTGGCGCCTACGCAGTGGGTACATCCGTGCTTCAGGTGTCCTCCGATGGGATTCAGTCTCAGTCTTTGGTTGTGCCAGTCAGTGAACGAGATTGTCTCGCGGCGTGCTGGCCTCGTCAGGCCGGAGCGGGTCCTGGTGGATCGCCTGCCTGCCCCTGTCGTCGACTCGGGCGTTGTTCATACCGAATACGTCGACAACTTCGTTGCGCTGTCGCTATCGGAGGCCTCTGCTATTGCTGCTGCCCGTCAGGTCGATCATCATATGCGTGCTGTGGGACTGCCTACTCACGGGGTGGAGAGCGGAGTGGGCGGGGAGACTCTTGGCTGGTCCTTCGACTCGAACTCGCCCGTGATCTCGCTCAACCCCAGGCTTAGGTGGAAGCTGTACCTTGGGATTCAGGAGGTCCTCCGACGTGGGTTCTGTTCTGGAAAGGAGATGGTGAGGATCGTCTCGCACATCACGTCCAGGGTGCTCATTAGGAGGGAGCTCCTCTCGTGCCTGGGGGCCGTCTACAAGTTTGGGGAGGTATACCACAATCGCACCGCTAAGCTCTGGCCCGTCGTCCGTCGTGAACTACGCTGGGCTCGGGCTCTCCTCATCTTCTGCAGCAGGGACCTCGGGTTGCCCTTCGACACCACCCTCACGTGCCTGGATGCGTCGTCTTGGGGTTTTGGAGTTACCCAGCGGGAGGTCTCTGAGGACTCGGTCAAGCGTCTGGCCCGGTACAACGAGCGTTGGAGGTTCTCTCGAGAAGCTGAGCGCCAACGCCTTGGGCCCCGAGCCGCTGCTGTCCCTGGTCAAGGCTCCTCAGGGGCCGTCCCGGACGGGCCCGAAGTCTCCGACGTGGACCCTAGCTTCGAGGAGGTCCCGCCCGACATCTGGAGGGACCACTGGCACCCGGTCCTCTCGGTGCCCTGGCGGCGCCCAGCCCCTCAGGTCATCCTGGAGGCCAGGTCCGGCGTGATGGCGCTTAAGCACAAGCTTCGCTCCAAGAGGTCCTTTCGGAAGGCCCACGTCATGCTGAACGATGCCATGGCCCCCATCTTGGCTCTGGCAAAGGGGCGGTCTTCGGTGCCCGCCCTCCTCGCCGTCTGCCGGCAGGTGGCATGTCTGCTGCTGGCCTCAGGCTCGGCGGCGTACTGGAGGTG
The DNA here is from genome assembly GCA_963575745.1 of Prorocentrum cordatum. Classification (NCBI taxonomy): domain Eukaryota; class Dinophyceae; order Prorocentrales; family Prorocentraceae; genus Prorocentrum; species Prorocentrum cordatum. The sequence goes on along the minus strand of CAUYUJ010009557.1, from coordinate 1,233,445 downwards.
GCTGCCGTCCGAGTTCAACTCTGCCGACCCAGCATCACGGAACCGGCCTGGTGCTAGGCCCGAGGCGTGGTATGCTCCAGCGGTCGTCGCCCCAGGGAGCGTCTGCTGCCAGCCCGTCGGGCGCCCTTCGCAGGCGGCCCGCGGCGGCTCCAGCAGCCCCAGCGCCCACCCACCTTGGGCGCCGGAGCCGCTCCCAGAGCGCAGCTGCGCTGTCCTGGGGGGACCAGGCGGACCGCCGAGTTGCCCGGAGGCGCGCCTTCCCCGCCGCCAGCACGGCGGCGACCTCGGGCTCGCTGACCTTCCTGGAGACGCAGGCCGTGGGGGAGGCGACCCGCCGGGACTATGCCGACAGGGTCTCGAAGTTCACGAGGTGGGCGGCCTCGGTCCGGCTGCCGATCGGGGAGGTGCCCGAGCTGGACGTCGCCCTGGTGACCTTCTTCAACCAGCTGTTCTTCGACGGCTACCCGAGCGAGGAGGCGACGAAGTACATGGCGGCACTGGCTCATTGCCGCGCGGCGCCCGGCCGGCTGCAGGTGGCCTTCCCGAGGGCCGCTCGTGCTGCGAAGGGCTGGGCCCGGCTGGTACCGCCCCGCTCCCGGCTGCCGCTGCCCTGGCCGATTGCCTGCCTGATGATCGACTGGATGCTGGATGCAGGCGAGACGACAGCGGCGGCGGCGACGGCGGTCTGCTTCGCGCTGTACCTTCGGCCGGCAGAGCTGCTCAGCCTGACGCGCGAGCAGGTGATCCCGCCTGCCGAGGGCGCCCCTCCGGGGCGAACCTTCCTGAACTTCTGGTCGGTGGTCCTGCATCCGATGGAGTGCGCTCAGCCTTCGAAGACGGGAGTCTACGACGAGGGCCTCCTTCTGGACAGCCCGGAGTTCACCTGGCTGCCACCGCTGCTGCAGGCGCTGCGGGCCCGAGCCGCGCCAGGCGGCCGCGTCTTCGACATGAGCTACAACCAGTGGGCCCTGGTCTTCAGGCGTGCTGCGACAGCGCTGCACCTCGGCGTCCTGGGGCCGCCGACGCTCTACACCCTCCGACACGGGGGGGCCTCCCACGAATACCTCGCAAAGTTCAGAAGCCTCGACGAGATCAAAAAGAGGGGGAGATGGGTGTCGGACTCGTCCCTACGGCGCTACACCAAAGGGGGCCGCGTGGCAGAGCAGATGCGACGGCTTCCGATCTCCGAGCAGCGCCGCGCCACGCGCCTGGTCGGCACCATTGGCGGGCGCCTCTCCAAAATCTGGCTCGGTCTGTAGAGGACGCCGGCCAACCCGTGTTCCTGGAAGTGTTCAGCGGGTCAGGGCGCCTCTCTCTGGCGTGGCGGCGAGTCTCCCGCGGCCGCCTGGCCGCCTTTGAGCTGGACCTCAAGCATGACCCGGCCTCAGACCTTCTGCAGCGCCGAGTTCAGCAGCTTGTTCGCGGATGGCTTCGGTCAGGCCTTGTGGCAGCTGTGTGGTTGGGCACGCCTTGTCAGTCGATGTCGCTCGCGCGCAACCGACCGAATGGCCCCCCTCCGCTCAGGAGCAGCTCGCACCCTCAGGGCCTCCCTGGATTGTCGCCTAGTGATGCTCTGAAAGTTTTGCAAGGAAATAGGCTCTGTGCGTTCAGTTTTAGTCTTTTTGAGTTAGCGCTGTCCCTTGGGATCCCTGTTGGCCTGGAAAACCCGGGGTCCTCCTGGCTCTGGAAGCAGCCTGTGGCTGAGAGAGTCTCGAAACGGTCCGGGGTCCAGCGCTTAACCGTGGACTTCTGCGCTTTCGGCACTCCGTGGCGAAAACGCACTGCAATCCTTTATGCTAATGCTGACCTGTCATGTCTGCGTCCTTTCAGGTGCTGTGGTAGAGGTATTTGCTCGTTCTCAGGCAAGCCGCACATCGAACTCGCCGGTAAAGATAAGGCCGGTCGTTTTCTCACGGCTATCGCCGAACCGTACCCAAGTGACCTGTGTGTACATATTTCTCGTGCGTTTCTCAATGCACATCGGAACCATGTGTTTCGGGGGATGTTTTCTAAAGTGGCCCCTCGCCTTTAAGTCGAGTCTCCAGACATATGGTTTCGGAGTTCTCCGATTTTGTGGTGTTGTGCTGACTGCCGTCGGTCTCGAGGACTGGCGCCTGATTGCATCCTCTCGTCTAGAGCTCTGGGCACCAGTAAGCACACAGATCAAACCTTCGGTCTGGCCACTGAGGAAAATGGGCTCCTCGGAGGAACAGATGGCAATGCGTGCATGTGAATCTTTTCTGAGAGTGCCTTGAGGACAGGGGGCCGCGCGTCACAGCACGCCCGCTACCGATTGTGCTCAAGCTCCCCCCCGAGCCCACCCGCGGAACAAAATCTACGCGAGGTGTTGTGCTGACTGCCGTCGGTCTCGAGGACTGGCGCCTGATTGCATCCTCTCGTCTAGAGCTCTGGGCACCAGTAAGCACACAGATCAAACCTTCGGTCTGGCCACTGAGGAAAATGGGCTCCTCGGAGGAACATATATATATATATATATATATATATATAGAGAGAGAGAGAGAGAGAGAGAGAGAGAGAGAGAGAGAGAGAGAGACAACAAACAGAGAGACAGAGAGGGCTCGCAGACGACGCGCCCAGGCGGTGTACGGCTGCAAGTTCCTGGGCCAGGAGCCCCGCCCCCGCCCGGGGCGCCCCCGGGAGGCCCACGCGGGGCCGCCAAGGGCGCGGCGGGCCTGCGGGCACTCCCTGGGCGCTGCGGCGACCCGCAGGAGGCCGCGCGTCCGAGGCGGGAACCTCTCTGCAGGACCACCGCCTGGAGGATCCATTCCTCCTCCTCCTCCTCCTCCTCCTTCTCCTCCTCCTCATCCTCATACTTCTCCTCCTCTCCTCCTCCTCCTCCTCCTCCTCCTCCTCTCCTCCTCCTCCTCCTCCTCCTCCTTCTCCTCCTCCTCCTCTTCCAGGAGGTGGACGTGGACACATCCAGGGGGCCGCGGCAGGCAGCGGACGTGGACACATCCGGGCCCCCGGGGGCTGAAGCATAGCCACATCCACCGCCCGCTGGGGCACCAGGGCGTCGGTTCCCGGGCCGTGGATGTGGACGAATCCCCGCCTCGCAGCATGCGAACCCAGACCCGCTCGCGCTGTGAACATAGCACGGCGCGAGGTTTTTCGCTAGTCTCGGCCTCCGGCGGGGCCCTTCCTGGGCTTCGGGACGCTTAGGAACGACTCGGGAGGAAAAGCTGGTCCCCGGGAAGGAGTCCAGACTTCTGAGGGGCACGTCGCGAAAAGGAATCACGACGTCGGGGGTTTGGGAACCCAATCTCACCACCCAAGGATTTCTCAGGGGGGAGGTGGGGTTCCCTTCGCTCGGGACCTCCCGAGCGAAGCGAAGCCCACCTCCCCCCTCCGAAATCGTGGAGTGGCGGGGTAGGGAGGGAGAGGAGGGAGAGGAGGGAGAGGAGGGAGAGGAGGGAGAGGAGGGAGAGGAGGGAGAGGAGGGAGAGGAGGGCGAGGAGGGAGAGGAGGGAGAGGAGCGCGTGTGGCCTCCCAGGCCCCGAGAGCCGGCGCTCCAGGAAGGCATCTGAGCGGGCCGTGTCTCTGGCTCTCTTCGGCCCGCGGGGGGCCCTCGCTGGATCCGGCGCTCCCAGCACAAGCATCGGAGTGGGGTGCAGGCTTCCGGGGCCCACGTCTCGAGCGAAGTGGAGCAGCCGCCCTCCCCTCCCCTCCCCCCCCCTCCCTTCCCCCTCCCCTCCCCCTACCTCCCCCCCTCCCTCCCCTCCCCTCCCCCCGTCTGGGGAGGGGCTCAGACCTCCCGCGGCGGGCGCCGAAGGTAGACGCTGAAAGTACCTCTGGGGCGCCCACGGGGCGGGGGTCGAAGCGGCAAGGTGTGCGTTTGTGCAGGCCTTGAACTGCGGACGGAGCTCAGCGTCCTGGCGCGAGAGGGTCTGCGTTTGTGCAGGCCTTGAACTGCGGACGGAGCTCAGCGTCCTGGCGCGAGCGGCCGAAATGATGAGGCTAGTGCTGCTGATGATGCTGATGATGGTTATGCTGACGATGGTGATGATGATGCTGCTGATGATAATGGTGATGGTGGTGTTGATGATAATGGTGATGGTGATGATGATGATGCTGATGATGCTGATGCTGACGCTGATGCTCATGCTGATGCAGATGATGCTGATTCTAGTGATGATGTTTTTGATGATGATGCTGCTGCTGCTGATGATGCTGATGATGACGATGACGATGATGATGCTGGTGGTGATGATGATGCTGATGATGCTGCTGATGATGATGATGTTTATTAATGACATTAGTATTAGTTTTTAGTTTTATGTCAGTACATATGATTATGATTATTGTTATCATTGTATGTTTATTATATTTATGGTTATTCGTATTATTAGTATCCGTATTATTATGACTAGTAGTAGTAGTAGTAGTAGTAGTAGTAGTAGTAATCGTCGTCGTAGTAGTAGTAGTAGTAGTCGTAGTAGTAGTAGTAGTCGTAGTAGTAGTAGTAGTAGTAGTAGTAGTAGTAGTAGTAGTAGTAGTAGTAGTCGTAGTAGTAGTAGTAGTAGTATAGTAGTAGTAGTAGTAGAGTAGTAGTAGCAGCAGCAGCAGCAGCCAGTAGCGTAGTAGTAGTAGTAGTAGTAGTAGTAGTAGTAGTCGTATAGTAGTTAGCAGTAGTAGTAGTAGTAGTAGTAGTATAGTAAGTAGTAGTAGTAGTAGTAGTAGTAGTAGTAGTATAGTATAGTAGTAGTAGTAGTAGTAGTAGTAGTAGTAGTAGTAGTAGTAGTAATAGGTAGTAGTAGTATTAGTAGTAGTAGTAGTAGTAGTAGTAGTAGTAGTAGTAGTAGTAGTAGTAGTAGTAGTAGTAGTAGTAGTAGTATCATCGTTATGATTCTTACTACTATTTGTAGTTTGATCTTGATTTTGATTGTGATGCTGATTCTAGTTGCGTGGATTGCTTAGGAGGAGCATTCGCAGGACGCCAGGAATTGCGGTAGCCAGGCTGCCCAAAGAACGGAACGAGTCGGTCTGCAGACTCAGAGGGTTCGGCACCTTGTGCCACAGCCGTGCCGCGCCCCGCGCCCTGGCAGTCGGGCCAGGCGCCCCCCCCCTCTCAGACCTCACCCCCCTCGAGGTGGGATGGAGGATCGAGTTCAGGGTCCTTGGACATTTTCTTTGCTCCTCCCGTAGCCTCTGCGGGCCTCCCGGGGCTTCTCTTCGGAGGCCCCCCGCGCGGCCTGGCGGCCACGCCGTCGGGTCAGGGGAGCCACCGGGTTTCTGAGGCGTGGGCTGTTCTCCGAGGATCAGGGCCTTTTGGATGGTGCCCGAGTAGACGGGGTCGGAGGCTCGCGCCGCATCGCCGAGGCATCGCGGATGCGGCTCGATGCAGGGCCCGATTTGCTTCACGTCGACGTCGCCTTTGCATCGCCGACGTCGACGATGCGTCGCCGGTGCATCCCTGATGCATCGCCGATGCATCGGCGATGCGGCGCGATCCTTCGACCCCATCTACTCCGACTCCATCTAGGCGGCCTCTAGAGGATCGGGTCGGACGCGAGGGGGGGCCAGGGGGAGGGGAGGGGGGGCACGAAAACGGCTGCACGCAGCTGGTTTCGGCCTCGCCGCCAGGCGTCCTGCACACACTGGCGCCTCCGAGGCCAGGGCGGCGCCACGAGGATCAGCCACGGCAGCTGATTAGTGGACCCCCAGTTTACAACACTGCTCCTTCGCCCGACCTGAGAGGACGTCTCCAGCTCCTGTGGCCTCCAAGTGTCTCAAAGACGCGTCGGGTGGTCGGCCATCCAGAGAGGCCTTCGGGGTGTCGGCGCCCTCGGGTGGTCTGTCCTCTGGGGTTCTAGGACTCCTGAGCTTCCTCCTGGTCGAGAGGCGCCCGTGCGTCTCCACGGGCGCATGGGGGGCCCACAGTCGATAGAGCTCACCACCCACCAAACCACCCCAACCCAACCCGAAGACCTCAATTTGCCCTCCATTTCCAGTTGGGGGGGGTCTGGGGACATCGAAAAAACACATGTGGAACCCTTACCCCCCCCAACCCGAAATTCGGGTCTTCGGGTTGGGTTGGGGTGGTCTGGTAGGTAGTCAAGAGCGCCCATCTTGCCGAGCCGATTCGCGAAGTGCTCTTCTCCGATCGGCGACATCGCGAGAGGGTGCTGCGGCCTTTCTTTTCGAAGGCCTGCGCCCACCGGGGTCTGGTCCAAGCTGGTTTTCACGGCAGGATCTGCATGGCCTGCGAGCTCTCTGGCAGTTCCGCGGCCGCCTCCGCCTCCCGCCTCGCCCCTCCTTTTTTACCTTCGCCGTGCTGAGCTGCGGACGCGTCCTGCCGTCAGCTCGACCGCTGCTTTGACCCACGCCGCAGACCGCACGTTTTGCTGAGGGGGCTTCTGTCCACCTCCGGCCGGGGGGGGGGTGCTGGGGCCGCACGGCCTGTGAAGAGCAATGGGCCCGCAATGGGAGCAGCACGGCGAAGGCAGTCGACGCGCGCATCGTCGTGGGCGTGTGCCCCAACCACTGAGCGCGGGCGCTCCCGTGCGGAGGCAGCGCTGCCTCGGGGCACCGGACCGCGCGCGCATTGCATCGGGACGCAGACGGGTAAACATGATAGCACACAGTTCCGAAAACACAGCACGGAACACCGAACAGGTAGTAGAGGTGCAGGGTAGTATTCGGATCCCTCCACCTCCTCGGACCCCTCTTCCTTCCCACGTCAATCGGGCGCAGCTTCGCACTCTCGGCGTGCACAGGGCAGGGGCAGCCTTGCTGCTGAGCCTTGGCAGTGCGGCCTCTCGCTGCTGCAACGATGCAGCGTGTGCCTGCTGCAAGCGCGACGTCTCCTGGGTGCAGCCTGTATGTTTTGATTCTGCACATCGCTGGGTCGTCGCAGATACATCCTCTCGCCATGACCAGTGCAGCGTCTGGGCGCTTGGCGTGCGTTGGGTGCGCTGTGACGCTAGACCTCCCAGAAAGGGTCCGAACAAAGAGGGTCGTAGAGTCGCGCCGATGCACCGCCGACGTTGCCGATGCATCGCCAATGCATCGTCGATGCATCGGCGATGCGGCGCGATCCTCCGACACCATCCACTCCGACCCCATTCAGGAGGCCTCTAGTTTCGGGGGTCGTGGCTCCTCCAATGTTCTGCCGGATTGGACCGGCCCCAAGATCGGCGTCACCCCAACATACTAATGTTACGTGTGCGTCGCCCCGCCAGGGGCGACGCGCGCACCGAAAAACCTTATAGTATATGCGTCGTGGCGGGCGCGTTCTGGTCGTACCGCTCGGGAAACAATACATGATAATTCTTATGTGCTATATGTTCGGGTCGGACGCACGACTCCGAGGAGGAAACATAGTACTAGTATGACCTTGTGCGTCCCACCAAGAAGTAAGTCGCCAGATGGGTAGATCGCACCAGGTGCAGCACGCAAGCTGGCTGCTTCGAGCCAGGGAGCGCTCCGCAGCGCCATGGGAGTCCAGAGACCGGGTGGCGGAGTCGCTTCGGCAGGTGGTAACGAGTCGAGCCTGCTCGAGGCAAGCGCCGAGCACGAGATGTCTGGCTCGCAGATCGGCGGCGAGCGAGGGGGGGTAAGGGAGAATGAGAAGGCCTTCTCGGAAGGCTCGGAGGACCCCCGGACTTCCGAGAAGTTCCTTGAGCCTTCCCCGAAGACAAATCGTATTTCCCAGAAGGCGCGAGGGCTTCTGAGAAGTCCCGCCGCCTTCTGAGAAGGCCTTCTCCTTCTCACTTCCCCCCCTCGCCTTATGATGTTCCAACCTACTTTACCCTTGATCACCAGAAATAATTTCGAGCACCAAGAAAATACATACATTTGAGGGTTTCTACGTGTCGGGCCCTGGGAGGCGATCCTCGTTCGACACCGTTTCGATATTCTTCGGGCTGCTCGAAATTACTTTTGGGAGGCGGCCCTCAAGTACGATGGGAGCAACATGACCCTCCCTCGCCGCCGAGCAGAGCGTCGGCGCAGGGTGGCTGGGTGGCGCGGCGGACGCTGGCATTATCCCGGGGCTCTGCAGGAGCTCTGGCTTTCGGGCCGCGCTCCAGGTCTCGGCCCGGGGGGCCTGCTCGTGGCCGAGGCTCGCCGTGGCCAGAGACGGCCCCCTCCTTCCTGCTGTCCCGCGCTCCTCGCGGGAGAGCGCGCCGACTGCGCACGGCCCCCCCGGCCACCTGCCTGTCCTGCCTGCCCGCCCCGCAGGAGATGCAGTTCAACATCGCCACGTGCTGCTTCGACAGGAGCACCCGCATCTTCGACATGCGCGACAAGAGCGTTTCGGCGTGCCTCCAGCTGCACAACGACGACGTCATCGGCGGGGCGGGGACGCGCTACATAGAGCCCAGGGTCTCCTCGGGTTCTCGGCTCGAAGATCGAGGCACCAGGTTTTGAAATGGTTGGGGGCCTCTACGTGGCTGTTCGTGGCCACGGCTGGAACCGCCTTGGAATCACGGCCAGAAAGCACCCCTCTGGACAGGCCCAGAAGTCGATGTCTGACCCTGGGTCCCAGACCTCCTCGCGTCATCAGACATGTTAGCGGAATGTGTTTGGCAGCTGAAAGCACCCCTCTGGACAGGCCCAGAAGTCGATGTCTGACCCTGGGTCCCAGACCTCCTCGCGTCATCAGACATGTTAGCGGAATGTGTTTGGCAGCTGTCCCTCCGCGGCCACCTCGTCTGTCCTCTCCCCGCTCTTGCACGCTGGCCAATTCGTTTCTCGATGCCCCTGTTTAGCTCTATCGCTGGTGCAGCCAACTCTGCCTCGCCGCCGACGAAGAAGAAGTGTTTGCCAGCTGTCGACTTCTGGTCAGCATTTCATATTGGCGATCGACTTCTGGGGGCCCCTGTGGGGCCCTGGGGCCGTTCACCAGCCGGCGCTCGGGACGAGGAGCCGGTCACGGGAGGTCCGGGGCAGACAAGGGCTCAGGTTCTCGCCGGGGGCCCCCTATCGTGCAGAGCTCGCAGCGTCGGGGGGAGGTCTGGGGATCGGGCGACGGCCCTCTTGGGCCGAGAAGGGCCGAGCTTCCTTGGCAGCGGCCCGTCGACCCTGCTCGTCGCTAGGCACGGCGAGAGGCGTGAACGAGCGGCGGCTCGCCCCCCCCCTCCCCCCGCGCCCCACCCCGGGAGGGGGAGGATGAGGAGGGAAGGGGGGTGAGGAGGAGGAGGAGGAGGAGGAGGAGGAGGAGGAGGAGGAGGAGGAGAGGAGGAGGAGGAGGAGGAGGAGGAGGAGGAGGAGGAGGAGGAGGAGGAGGAGGAGGAGGAGGAGGAGGAGGAGGAGGAGGAGGGATGGAGGAGGAGGGAGGAGGAGGAGGAGGAGGAGGAGGAGGAGGAGGAGGGTGGCAGGCCTTGGCGCGCCCCGCGCGCCAGGCCCGCGTGCCGCCTCGCCGGGGCACCGCCGCTAGAACGCAAGAACGCGCGAGTGCTTGGAGGGCAGGGCCCGTCTAAACCGCGGGTTAGGCGCCGGGCGACCACCTCGCGGGGCCCAGCCGGGCCGGTGCTGGGCCTAGGGTCGGCGAGGTGGGCAGTCGACTTCCCAGACCCCTTCTCGTGCTGTAAAAAATCATCACGACGGGAGGTTTATCGCTATTTTCGAGCTTCCGGGGCCCTTCCCGGGCCTCGGGACCGTCAAAAAGCGCCTCAGGATGAAAAATAGTTCCCCCGAAAGGGGTCCAGACTTCTGAAGGGGCACGTCATGAAAAAATCATGTCGTCGGGGGTCTCGGTTGGGGGATGACCGGCAATGGAGCTCGCTCAAGGGTGGGCGCCGATTCTGGGCCAGGAGCCTGCTGCAGTCGTGCTCGGCCCCAGTCGGGGGCTCCAGGCAGCTTGTTGATGTCGCAGAGGCAGGGGGCGCCTGCATCCACCAGCGCCGGTGGCGACCGCCGGCTGGCTCCCTCTTGTCGCCAGTATACGTCACGAGGAGGCCACTGGTTTGCGCCCGTCCCGTTCGGATCCTCATGCAGGCGCGTGCGTGCGCTCTCCGCTGGCCAGCGGGGTGGGCGGGCACGGCCGTCCCCCTTGCCACCACCCCTGCTGCTGCTGCTGCTGCCCCTCCAGAGGGCGCCAACTGTACACCGCCGGTCCTGGCCAGCCCGATCCCGAGCCTGGGGTCGGAGCGCACGACTCCTCGGGCAAGCCAGGCAGGCGGGTGCACCGATGTTCGGCACAGGAAGGGCCCTGGCCAGGATCGGTGCAGTGCATGTGCACAGTGGAGGAGGAGGAGGAGGAGGAGGAGGAGGAGGAGGAGGAGGAGGAGGAGGAGGAGGAGGAGGAGGAGGAGGAGGAGGAGGAGGAGGAGGGAGGAGAGGAAGGAAGAGGGGCGGAGGAGGAGGAGGAGGAGGGAGGGGAGGAGGCGGAGGCGGAGGAGGAGGAGGAGGAGGAGGAGGAGGAGGAGGAGGAGGAGGAGGAGAGGAGGAAGAGGAGGCGGAGGAGGCTGAAGAGAAGGGAGGGGGAGTAGACCTTTTGGGAGCCTCTTGGGGTCTCCTGGGAGCTTCCTGGGAGCCTCTTGGAAGCCTCTTGGTGGTCTCCTTCGGCCTCTTGGGTGCCTTTGGGGGCTTGCTCGGGGCCTCTTTGGATGTCTGAGGGAGTTCGCGGGCCGTCTGACGCAGTCGGGCCGTCTGACGCCGTCGGGAGTCATCTCAGCGGCCTCTCTGCAACGTCTTGGGGCTCTCTTCGGGCGCTTCACGGCCGTCCTGGAGGCCATCTTGGCCGTCATGGAAGCTTCTCAGGCCTTCGTCGGCTCCCCTCTGGGCCGTCTTCGGGGCGTCTTGGGCAGTCCAGGGGCCATATTGGAGGCCTCTTGGGCGCTCTGGGGGCGATCTTTGGGGCCTCTTGGGTCATCGTCTTGGGCCGTCGGGAGGCCGAAAAGAAGCAAATGCCAACATCTGGCACACACCGAAGTAACAATGATTTGGATCACTTTGGGGCTGTCTTGGGGTCCTCTTGGAGCCTATGGGGCCATCCTGGGGCCATCTTGGAGGCTGCTTGGGCCATCATTGTTCCCCCGAGTGTTGAGAAAGGTGAGAACGCAAGCATCTTCAACGCCCATCGGGAAATTAATGTTATTGGCTTCTGGAGCAGCTCTTAGGAGGCCCCCTTGGAGCGTCTTGGGGGCCTCTCGGGCCCTCTTGGGGCCATCTTGGACCGTCTTGGGGCCGTCTGGAGGCCATCTTGAGCCGTCTTCAAGCCCTCCTGGACCCCAAGCGGCCCGTAGGTTGTCATACGTTTTGAGCCCTGGAAGGGTCTTCCACCTTTGGGTTTATGGATGTGGCGTGATTCTTGTGTGTGTGTGTGCCTTTTCCCCTGGGGCACGGTCCGCTCTGGACGCCCCTGACAGTCTGGTTCTGGCTCGCGCCACCGCAGGGATGCCTTGCAGGCCATCCGCGACCTCGGCATCCACGGCGCTTGGCCGCCGCCTGTTTTCCCCAGCCTGACACTCGCTCTGTGTCCACTCCGTCCCCCTCTTCTGAGGTGGTCCCACGCTGGCCTCCCGGACTCCCTCGTAGGTCACTTGCGACCTCGGCCCCCGTGAGCTCCTCGCTCGCCTCCTT
>CAUYUJ010009557.1:1164683-1221801 GCA_963575745.1 Prorocentrum cordatum | reverse complement strand
GAGGAGGAGGAGGAGGAGGAGGAGGAGGAGGAGGAGGAGGAGGAGGTGGAGGAGGAGGAGGAGGAGGAGGAGGAGGAGGAGGAGGAGGAGGAGGAGGAGGAAGAGGAGGAGGAGGAGGAGGAGGAGGAGGAGGAGGAGGAGGAGGAGGACGAGCTACGCACGCGCCCTTTTTGCAGCCCAGCGCCGCTTCGCCTCCGCCCTTCGCGCGCTCGGACGGTCCCGCGGAAGCGCCCTGACCGCGCACGCCTGGCCGCGCCCAGGCGGCGAAGCCGCAGAAGAGCCTCGGGCAGGCGCGCCGGGTTTCCTGGAGGGGAACCGTCGTCGAGCGGGTGGTAACGGGGGGTGACCTGAATGGGCCAATACACGTAAGAGTGACCCTTCGCCAGAGTGACCTTTTGTACGGGCCCTTTGGGGTCCCCCGATCGACGAACGCGGTGCGGTAGTAACGTCCTGCGCGATTGTGTTTGGCCCCCCCCCGCGGCCCACAAAAAAGCCACGCACCAAAGCTTACTCTTGCCCAGAGTCACTCTTACGTGTAGTCGAATTGGAGGTGAAGAAGAGGGCCCCTAAAGCCAGCAGGAGCCCAAAAAGGGCCCTAACCTAAAGGGTCCGGAGTGTCGGGTTCCCTTCCCCGCACCCCTAAGGCGCAGTGGATATGGACAAACATCTGGCCCCGCAAGGCTACCTTTCCACTGCGCCCCGGCCTGTTTGCGTCCCTTCCCGGGAAAAAGGGAGGCGCAGTGCATATGGATATGGATCTAGGCCACACTCGTTCAAAGCGCCTCGCGCCCCGTGGCCGCCCCCGTCCTCCGCGCACATGCCTCGGTCCATGGTGCGCTTCCCCCTTTTATTCTAGCCTCCATGGGGGAGGGGAGGCGTCGGAGAGGATCAGACGTCCCAGCACGGTGCGGTGTCCACACCGTCGGGTGAGCCAGTGTGGAGTCGTGGTGAGCGTGCGGCTTTGTGACTCGGGTCGTTCTTCGAGAACTTCTCGGGAGGCTGGGGCTTCCATGGCCCCAGAACGGTGCGGTGGCCACGTCGTAAGTATTGTCAGCCAGCGTAAGTGCAGGGTGAGCTCGGGAGGGATCAAGAGTACTCGCGTCGTCTTTCAAATTTTGCACGGTATTCCTTCGCCGCCATGTGCAAACGTATTCTTGAAACTTCGCGTAACCCCACCAGCCCATCCAAAAACGATGCCCGTACGAGTTGCTTTGATTCCGGATTGATCAGGGATGCGGAGGAGCCTGCAGTGGAATAGAGGTATGGGATAAGACGGCGTACCCCAAGAAGGTAAGAATCGAGGAGGAAACGGAGTACTTTGCACGAGGAACACGAATATGATGATGATGATGATGATGATGATGAGGAGGAGGAGGAGGAGGAGGAGGAGGAGGAGGAGGAGAGAGAGGGGGAGGGGAAGGAAACATGATGAAGGAGGAATGGGAATGATACGTTAGGGCTGGATGGCGTCTAGATTGCAGGGGACGCAGTTCCAGGCCGCATGGTGGGATTTTAGAAATATGCAGAACTTGGATTTTGGATGATGGGGACAGGGTGCCCGACATGATGTCTTCCCGTGTGACGCAATTCGCTTTCACGCGTGGTCGTGCTGATGTATGACAGCGCCAATGTGTCAACACTGGCAATGACCGAGACAACGCAACTCCCTATGTTGCGCGCCTGTTTTCTGCGTTGTTTTGGGCGCGTCTTGGCGCGCGTGCATTTCTGCCATGGGTCGCCCGTTTCTTATCTGACCCACCGCGGAGACATTGTGGATGGATGAGGGGCTGCGAGTTGGCTGAAAAAGCGGATCATGATGACGAAGGGTCAGGATGGAGGAGGATTGCGCGAGGATGTTGTGGGAAGCGGCTGCATAATAATGGAGTTATGTAGAAGCAACGGCCGTCGTTTTCTTGGCTGGCGCCATAGAGTAGTCTTTCGTGCGAGGGTGGCGACTGTAATATACACGTGCCCAGCGGTTCCAGCGGCCCTGAGATATCCCAGGCCAACCGAGCGCGCGATGCGACGGGGTTCGATATACGGAGTGCGGCATGGTGGAGTTCGGTGCACTATTGGAATTCAAGACCACACCGGCTGTTCATCCGACGGAGGGGGCGCGCGCGGGGGGCCTTAGAATCGCGCGCGCGCGTCGACGCGCACGCCCGCCACGGGGGCGTCGAGGAGCGCCACCGCGAACGCGCGAACGCAGTGGGGGCATCCTGCGTCGCAGCGGCAAATCACGGGCCCGCGTTGGCAGCGGCGCGCGTCGATATTTGGGGCACGCAATTTTGCTTGGCGCGTTTTGCCAGGTTGTTGGCGCGTCTCGCGCGCCTTGCGGGAACGCGATGTCGGAGCGACCGCGCGAGGGGGGCGCCGCGCGAGTGGGGGGGTCGCGCGCCGCCGCGCAATGGGCGCGGTGCCAGGTCGACACAAGCCGCGATTGCACGGGAGACGCCGCGCCGCCGTTGCGACGCGCGCTTCCCCGCCAGGACTCGCGCCGCGACGGCGGCGCGCGCCCGCGCCTGAACCCTTCGCCGCGCTTCGCAGGGGGCACGGCCGCGTCGGAAATGCAGCGCCCCGGCGGCGGGCGCTCGCCGCGCCTCCCAGGGGGCGGCCGCGGTCCAGAGGTAGGCTCTCGGGGCCGCGCGCCGCATGGGCGCTTTTTCTGCGGCCCCGCGCGTCAAATCTGATCGCGCAGCAGGTCTCGGCGAGGCCGATCGCGCAGATGAGGCCGAGTGGCGATGTCTCGCGCCTGCTCGATCCTTCCATTCGGCTAGCGGGCGGCCGGGTCATTGCGCCGCTCGGCTTCGCGCGGACATCGGCGCTCAGCGCGCCGGGGGGCGCCGGCCGCCGGCGCGCGCAGAAGCGCGGCGGCGCCGTCCTACCACGCTGTTCGCGCGCGGGGGCGCAGCAATTTTAACCGCTCGCGCCGAGTGCCTCCGCGCTCCGCTCGGCGAGCAGGCGGATGGCCAGTCGCGCCGCCGCGCAATTGCGCGACGTCGCCGCCAGCCCCCCTAGCTCCTGGGCGGCGGGGGTTCCGGGCGATTCCGCCGATCGGTTTCTCGGCGCCCCGATGCGCGGGGCGGCGCGGCGAAGGAAGGGCCATCGGAGAATCGCGAGCGAAGCGGGGTCTTGGGCGCGGGCGGCGTAGGCGCGCAATGGCCGAATTTCTTGCTCTCCCATATGTGGCGCACGCGGGGCAATTAGGCGCGCGGGCCCGCGCGCTGCGGCGGGCCCGCGCGCTGCGGCGTCGATTCGGCGAACTGCGCGACCGGCGCGTTGCCCGGCCCGCCCGGCCGCGCGGCGCCGGGGCCAGGCCGGGGATTGGACGCTCGGCATCGTGTCCGGGTTGCCAAATTGGGCGACCGGCCTCGCCGGCCGGGCTTGCGCCGCGCCCGCAGCGCGTCCGCTCGGCGCGCGGCGCAATGTCAGCGCCCAGAACTTGTCAGTATTTTTGTTGCTGGGATTTTTGAAGCCGGAATAAATTCCGCGCTGGCGCGCCTTCAGCTCTGACCAATGGCTGAAAGTTTGGAGATCAGTTTTTATGTTTAAGTTTTCTATCTCATATTCGTAGATCGGCGGCTGGAGAGGGCCCGCTTTGCCTCCCCTTGATTTGGCGCGATCTCCACATTGCGTTCAACTTGTATTGCGCTGTTTGATCCAAAGCCATCGGGCCGAAGTCGGGCCACCGCCGAGTTGCGTCGCCCAGCCCATGAATATGCGCGATGTTCACATGTGTTGCTCCATCGCCGCAACTGGGGAGTTTTGTCCTCCCCAAGAGGGGCGTAGAGTGTGCCCGCATGGAAAAGGGGCCCTCGCGCGGGCCCAATCCGCGGCTACATGTATTGTTGCCGGGCAACATCCCTTCGTAGCACCCCCGACGCCCCGCTCCGTGGGAGACGCGGCGACCGACGGGCGTGGCAGCCCTTTTCCAATATTGGGGTGCCCAGTTCCACATTACCTCCCAGAACCCACGGTGAAAAGTAACAGTATGGCTGCTTTGATTTTGCGCGAGCGTGCTCGGAGGTTCCGACGGACTCATCCTTGATCATCCTCGTTCGTTTGATCGTTGGGCGGCGGCCGTGACGCCTCGCGTCGGTCCTCCTTCCGTCGTCCTTCTTCTCACCTTGTTTTTTGTTTCACTCTTTTTGGCTTTCGTTCAATCGCTGGGAGGCCGAATCGCGTGGGTGGCGAACTCTTCCGTCTCGGCGAGCGCCCTGTCAGCGTCGCCCAGGGGAAACCGTCGGCCCGTTGCGTGGGCGCCCCAAGCCGTGACGAAACCCCCCTACTCATCGCCGAGCGCTCGTTTCGACGCGCCCCCGCCCTTTCGGCGCGACCGCCGGCGTCCAGAGTCCAGCGGGGGAGCCCCCAGGGGCCTCCCTCGCCAGTCGGCGGGGTAATTATTTGTCTTCTCTGGAACGTCGCCCCTCGCTTCCCCAACGTTTGCGCGGGGAGGCGAGGGCGTTTACGGAGATCTATTGAGATTCCCCGATGGAGCCTTTGGGAAACCCAGGGGTCCCGAAGGACAGTGTCAACGGGCCCTAAGGAAACCCGAGAGCCCAGGTGGCTCTACGACGTGGTCCCCTTTCCTGCCTTTTCCCTCCTGCGCCTTTTCTCCCGGTGCCTGCCCCCGTCCGCCCACCCCGCCCCTCCTGCACCATTCCGCCTGCTTTTGCCCTGCCCCGCCCCCCCCATCAACCATTTTCCCCCCTCCGCGGACCCTTGTCTCTCCTTCCTTCACCCTCGTTATCCCTGCTTCCGTCTTCCTGCCCCTCCTTTTTCCTTTTATCTGTCACCTCCCTTGTTCTTCCTCCCTTCCCTCTCTTCGCTCCCCCGCCCCCTCGCCCCCCCCCTTTTCCTCCTTCCCCCGCCCTGCCCCCCCCTCCGCCCTCCCCCGCCCTTTTCCGCGCCATGCGTTCGCCTTCCTTCGCCCCCCCACATCCGCTCCCCGCCCGCCGCCCTCCCTCACCTTCCGCCCTCACCCATTCTCCCTCGCCCCGCCCTCCCTCATCTCACTTGCCCTGCCTCCTCCCGCCCACCCCGTCCCCCATCGTTCCTCACCTTCCGTCCGCTCTTCCACCCTCGTTCATATCACCTTCCACCCTTACCCTCGGCTCCCCCTCGCGCTCCCTCGCCCTCCACCTCCTCCCTCGGTTTCCACCGGCCCTCCCCCTCCACCCTCCCGCCCCTCCCCCGCGGGGGACCCCGCAAGCGCCCCGGGGGACGGCCGCCAATCTCTCCGCCAATTTTCTTACGACGGGATTCCTGCTTAAAAATGGAGGAGAAATTGGCGATGGAATCCGAAATTGTTTTCGGCGGAATTTTTGGCAGAATTTTTGGCTGGAGGTTTTGTCGAGCGTCCCGCGCGCACTTTTTGGATGGCCGCGGGGGGGGGGGCTGCCGGCGTTTTTGGATGGCCCCGGGGGTGGCCCGACGGGTGGTTTCTGGATGGCCCCGGGGGGTCCCGACGGTGCTCCAGATTCCAGGCTATTGTCTTCGCATGGCGCAAGCTATGCGGTGCAAACTACATGTTGCAAGCTATGTGGTGTAAGCTATGCGAGGGAAGCCACGTGATGCAAGCTATGTGGTGTTATCTATGTGGCGCAAACTGTGCGGTGCAATCTATGCGTCCGATGCGATGTAGTGCAGGCTACGTGGCGTGAGCTCTGTGGCGCAAGCTAGGTGGTGCAAGATATGGGTTGCACGCGATGTGGCGCAATCCATGTGGATGCAAGCTGTGCGGCGCCACCTCTGTGGTGCAATCTATGTGGTGCGAGTTTTGCTGCGCGCGCTATGTGGCGCACGTTATGCGCTGAAAGCCGCGGCTGGCGTTGTCAAGTAAACGCCCTGTCGGGATTGCAGCGGGCGTTGTCAAGTAGGCGCCCTGTCGGGACCGGAGCGGGCGTTGTCAAGTAGGCGCCCTGTTGGGACCAGAGCGGGCGTTGTCGAGTAGGCGCCCTGTCGAGACCACAGCGGGCGTTGTCAAGTAGGCGCCCTGTCGGGAGCGGAGCGGGCGTTGTCAAGGAAGCGCCCTGTCGGGAGCGGAGCGGGCGTTGTCAAGTAGGCGCCCTGTCGGGACCGGAGCGGGCGTTGTCAAGTAGGCGCCTTGTTGAGACCGGAGCGGGCGTTGTCAAGTATGCGCCCTGTCGGGAGCGGAGCGGGCGTTGTCAAAGAAACGCCCTGTCGGGACAGGAGCGGGCGTTGTCAAGTAGGCGCCCTGTCGGGACGGGACTGCGACCCCCCGCTTGCATGTTTCCTCCCTCCTCTCGTTCCTCCCACTTCCCTCCATTCACCTCCCTCGTCTTCCGCTTCCCCTTGTTCCTTCCCTCATTCTCCCCCGCTCCCTCCCTCGCCCTCCATATTTTGCCTTTGCTGTCCTCGTTTCCTCTCTTCCGTGTGTTTCCGTCCCTCCTTGCCCGCGTCCCTTTCGCCTGTTTCTCCCTCCCCCTTCCTTGATCTCTGCACCCTTGATTCCTTGCTCACTTCCTGCCATTGCCCTCCCCCTCTATCGCCCGCCCCCCTTGTCGCCGAGCGACCATCGGCACGCCTATTTGCAACTTTGGTTCCAAGCCCTGCTCGCGCCTTCGCCAAGCCTTTGAGCAACGAGCCCGGCGCTGGCGCGGGTACTGCGCTGTGTGTTTGCGGGGTGCGCCCCGTCAGTGGTAGCGGGGCCAAGTGAGACGCTGCGTCGCAAGCGTTTCTTGGACGACGCCCAAGGTCGTCTGAATTTCGCCGTTACGCCAATATTGCTCGTGCTCCCCCCCTCGGTTGTGGAGCGATCCGTTCAGCCGCGCTCTTTTGCACGCGCGCGCGCCTCGCCAGTGCCGCGCCCCCGCGTCGGCGGCCCAGCGTTCGCGGGCTTTCCGCGCTGCCTCGCGCGTGCTAAAGTATTGGATGGAATGATGTAGCACGCGTGGACTTGTTTGTTCGCGACGCCACCGCCAGTGCAAATGTCCCGTTGCCAGGTTCTGCGTGCTTGTTTTCGTTTGGGGCAAACGGCGGCGCCGCGGTATCGTGACGAGTTTCAATTGCGCGTATCTGTGCAAAGCGGCCTTCGCGCAAAGGGCGCCGCGCTGTTTGCCAAAGGGTTGGGCGACCCTTCGAACGACGAAAAAATAGATCTAATGTGCTCGGCATGCCGGTCAGAGGTGAGAAAATGTCGACAGCGTCGCCGCGTCATAACTCGTGCGCCACAATATTCGAATGTCGCCCCCGCGCCATTGTCTGGGCACCGACTGATCCTGGCGCCAGGTCGTCGCGCCGAATTTTCAGCGCCGACAATTTGCGGCACTTTCCATCCAGGACGCGGCAACAGCAGCGAAGTTCGCGTGGGCGACTGGCGACTGGCGAGTGGGCGACTCGCCCGACGCTCCGCGCGCGTCGCGCGTCGCACGCCTTGGCGACCCGACTCGCGGCGGCGGGGGTCGGGCTTTGATTCTGGTTGCCCCGGGTTTGAGCGCCTCGGCGCTGTCTGCGCCCACCCCGTGCTCGCGCGCCGCTCCCAGCCGTCGACGTTGCGCCCGTCGCCCATGGGGGGCCGCGAGACTTGCCAGGCCCCCGTCTCTGAATTTGGCGCGACGCGACCCCTGGCCCCCCCCCGTCGCCGCGCGGCCGGCGCCCGCCGCGGAAATTGTCCGAGGAGCCCCCGCCCCTCCGCCCCATCCCGAAAAAACGCGCCAAGGCGCCTCGAGGATTCCGGGTGCCCTCCGCGCCGCGCGACTTGGTCAGGATAGCCGCGCCCGCACGTTGCCCCGCCAGGGGCGAGGGTGAGTCGCCCGGCGCGATTGGTCGCCGCGAACCCGTCAGCGGAGTGGCCCGCGCCTCGCCCGTTCGGCCGCCAACGTCCGCGTGGTTCATGCGGCCGGCGATCCGCGTCTCAGTGCCCCGGCGGCGGCGTGGCCACATTGGCCACTGGCCCACCGCCCCTCCGCCTCACTTGCGCAATTCTGCCATTGCCAAGTTGCCCCAATTGCAATGTTCCAATAACGTTTGTCTGTCCAGTTGGCCTAGTGCCATTGGCGCCGCGCGCCGGTCGATGACGCGCTGCGCGGTTGCCAGGGCGAGCTTTGGCGCGTCTGACTCGCTTCCCGCCCTCCCGCTGGCAACGCGGCGCGGTGGTCCAACCGCGCAGTGCCTTCCTATCCCAGAGGCTGAGTGGCGGAGCGCCCGCGCGGCGTGCCGGTCGCGCGCCCCGCGTCAACAACGACCCAACAATAAGCGGGTTTTCGCCTTGCCCCCGCCCTTCCGCCCCCCCCCCCCACCACCCCCGCCCTACGCGCTATCCGCTGCCCCCGCGGACAAGTTCCGCCCGACATGCCGAGCCCGCTGGACGAGCGGCGCATCGTCGGCCGCCCGCCGGGGAATCCAGCGGCCGCGCTTGCCAGGTGCCGCAGCAGCCCCGTGGCGCTGGCGCCGTTGCTCAAAGTGTCAGTGCCCAAGCGGCCCCAGTGGCGTTGTGGCCCAGTTCCCCAGTGGCCACCTTGGCAGCGCATCGTGCATCGCGCTGTTCCTGGCCCACTGGCGCAGTGCCCCCTCGGCCACAACCCTGGTTCTCAGTCGGAAAGAGAACCCCAGCTGGTGCCGCGGCGCGATTGCCCATTGCGCCGCGTGCTTCTGATGCAGTGGAGCGGCGAGCGGTGCATGCGGGCGCGGGTTAGGGCGGGCGTCGGACGGCACAGCGGTCAAGCGGCCCGTTGGGCAAGGGGTCCGTTGCCTTGGCGGGCCTGGCACAGGAGAGGTTTGGGCGGTCCCCGATGGCGCCGCGGCTGCCTCGTTGCCTCGCGGCCCAGGGGCGCAGCGGCGCGCGGGTCCAGCAACCCAGTTGCGTTGCGATTATCAGCCCACCTCGCGCGACTTGGTGGCCCAGAAGACCCAGTGCGCCAACGGCCAAGTGGCCCTGCATATGGGTTTTCCTTAAGGGGGGCACTGGCGAATTCAGGCGCGTGCGTTGCTTGCGCGGGCAGGGCCTTGGCAGCGGCGGCGTGGTAATTTAACGGACCAAATGCGCATCTAGCAGAATCTAGCATGTCGGAGTTGCGGGCCGAAGTCTGTGAAGAGGGTTGCGCGCGTGTTCTTAGTTCGAGTCTTATGGCATCGGCGAGGGGGGGTCGTGCGCATACTTTGGTGCCCGATGTTTGCCCTTTTGAAGCATTTTCCCTGCCACGTGGCGCACGGATATGAATGGCTCTCTAGACAAGACCCCCGTCGGATCCAAAATAATATGTTAATGGGGATAAGAAGGAGGAGGGAAACAGGAGGAAAACGGGAAGGATGAGGAGGAGGAGGGGAAGGAGGAGGAAGAGGAGGAGACAAACATAAAGTCCAGAAACCTCTTGGATGCCTCTCCGAGTCTCGTTGTATTTCTGCCTCGGGATTCTTGGAGTTCCCTAGGGGTGTCTTGGGCGTCTCTTGGCAGTCCCGGGGGCATCTTGGGGCGCGTCGGATGCCGCTTGGGAGCCTTTTATGGGTTTTTTGGCGGTCTTGTTGGAGCTTCTTGGGGGCATCTCGGGAGCCTCGTGGGCGCCTTCCCTCGTGGACACGTATCGGGGCCGTCTTGGGGCACCTTCGGGAGCCCCGGGGGCCTTGTTCGGGCCATCATGGAGGAGATCGATCAGAGGACGGGTCGTTGTAGCATGCCCCCCCCCCCAGAAGGCCAACACGTGGCCAACACCTTCTTGCAAACAGTGGTTTCGGTCCTCTCGCCGCGGCCTCTTGGGGCGTCTTGGGTGCCTTTGGGGTTTTGGTGGGGGCGTTGTGGGGGCCTTTTTGGGAGCATATTGGGAGCCTCTTTGGGGCCTGCTGGGGCCTTTTAGGCACGTCTCGGGCCGTCTTGGGTCACCCTTGAGAGCCTCGGTGGCCAGATTGGGGCCATCTTGGAAAACATCGACCATGTGATGGGAAGCTCTTTGCTTGGGCCCCCTCTTTCTCCTCCAGAGGCCAAACTGTAGCCAAAACCTTGGTAGGCATTTTTGAGTTGGGCATAAGAGCCCATCGGAAGCGAAACGGCGAGAAGGCGATAAACAATGAAGTTCCATTGGTTTGGGAGCCATTGTGGCCTCTTGGGGGGGTCCTTGGTGGGCTCGGAGGGCACTTGAAAACGTCTTGGGGTCGTCTTGCGTCCTCTTAGATGTGAGTCGGAGGCTAATTTTACCCATCTTGAGGTATCTCGAACCATCTTGGAGGCCACCTTGCGCTCTCAGAGGCCCTTTTGGGGCCAACTTGGGCCACCTTGGGCGTTGTGACCCTTCGCGGGGCGCCCGTTCCAGGCCCAGGGGAGGTGGTAGGGGGAGGGCGGAATCCCCTGCCCCGAGCAGGGGAAGGAGAGAGCTTTGGCAGAGAGACGACAACATTCGTTCAACCACCTTCGCCCAGAGGGCTGGTGGGATTCTAGGTCCACTGCGCGCTGCGTTGAGGCGATGTCCCACTTTGAAACGGGCACCCCCTCCATCGTTGAACCTATTCAAGTGCGCAGCGCTGAGGCGAGAACCACATTTTGGAAACGATACCCCTCCGTTCCTGAAGCTGCTGCAATTTGAACATGACACTGTGCATGACGTCATGGCGATAACCACATTTAGCAAAAGAGCCGCCCTGCACTGCATCCTGTTCAGGTTTTTGCAGCATTTGAGACAGATGTGCACAGCGTTGAGTTCAGAGCTATATTTGAAAACGATATGTCATCCAGCATTGAAGTTTGTTTGCGCACCTTCGTGACAAATGTGCGCTGCGCTAACCCGAGAGCTACATTTTAAAACTAGCCCGTCCCCCTTCCGTCCTTGAAGCTGCTGCAATCCTATAAGACAAACATGCGCGACGTAAAGGTGAGAGCCACATGTTGAAAACGACTCACACTTTATCTGTGAAGCTTCGTAAACTTCCAAGCTTCAGGATCCTAAGTTGTGAGGAGGTCTCAGGGGAAACGCCGGGCACGCCCTACCGACACGTCTGCGGGAGCGACATGGAGGATGCATTTTCAAACGAAGAGGGATCGAGAGGGAGGAAGGTCCGAAGAGGGAGGGAGGAGGAGGGGGGAGGAAGGCAGCAGGAAGGAGGACGGAGGAAGAGATGTCGTGGAGGAGGATTGCCCAGGCGGCGGGGCTCGACTACAGGTACGCCGTACTGGAGCGTCTCAACTGGGCGGACGTCTTCGGCCATCAGGCCCCCGCCTCGTCGTCGTTGACGTCGCCCTCCGTCGTCGTCGCCGTCCTCGCCTGTTGTCGTCGCCCTCGCCCGTCGTCCTGGTCGTTGCCGCCGTCGTTGCCCGACGACGTCGCCTGGAGAGGGGGAGGGCGGGGGAGGGCCAGGGGGGAGGTGTTCCATGGAGGCGGCTTTCCGAGGTCTCTCGAAGAGGAGGAGGAGGAGGAGATGGAGGAGGAGGAGGAGGAGGAGGAGGGGGAGGGGGAGGGGGAGGAGGGGGAGGAGGAGGAGGAGGAGGAGGATCGCTCCCTGATATCTCAGGAGGGGGACGAGGTCTTCGACCTTCGGAGGTCTGCGCTGGTCTCCGGCCCCACCGGGCCCGCATCCTGGGGGAGAGGTGATGGAGAGCGGATGCAACGGGAGGCGGTAGAGGTCGGGGGCGGCAAAGGGGGGGTGGTGACTAGTGGGGGTGGATATCATGGCGCGGTCCATGACATTTCCCCAGATCTCATGTCGCCTCTTCTTGTTTCATTACGTCCCTGGCCCCCCCCGCTGGGCCGCGCACGTGCCGCCGGTCATGATTTGCGCCCCCCCCTTTTGGACACCCCCCTCTTGGCCGACCCCGCGGGAGGAGGTAGAGGGAGGTGGAGAGGGGGATCCTTCGTCACGCAGGGCACGTCCAATCGCAGGGCAGGCACGCACGAGGAAACACTGCGCCTCAGGGTGCATTTTGCTCTGGCGTTTCCTCTGGATTCTGGGCCTGATGGAGGAGGGAAGGAGGAGGAGGAGGAGGAGGAGGTTTCCGGAGCAGGGGGGAATCGGTGATCTTTGGATGTTTTTTTGGTGGGGAGGCCTTTGGAGATCTGCGCGCCTGTTCGGCCACTGGATCAGCCTCGGAGAGTTCGGATGCAACTCCTGGGAGTTTACATTCTGACTTTGCCCTGGCCGACATCCAGCTGAATCCGGCTTATTCCCGTTGAATCCCGCTGAATCTGGCTCAATCTGGCTTAATCCCGCATAGTAGCCCCCCAATGGGGCTTAAGCCTCTTTGTTCTTTCCGACGAAGACGTCCCAGTAGTTGCTCCCGAAGGAGAGGAGAGGAGGCCAGGCAGACCGATCAGGGCAGATCCGCGCCAGAGCGATCCAGAACGCTCCGGAGCGGCCGCGGCTCCCGATGAGTCCCCCGGGCCCGCCGGTTCTCAGAGATCCCCGATGCATCCTCATCCGAGGTGGTTCGGCCTCCTCCTGCTCCCTCCTGCTCTTGCTCTTGCTCCCCCTCCTTCAGGAGGGACACAGAAGCACACAGACACAATGAATCGTCGATCCCCCAGAACATATGAAAAAATATGGGGAGTGGGGGGAAGACAAAAACCCAGAAAATTTGGAAACATATGGGAAATCCGGTTACATGTGTCTATTTATTTGTGTGTCCCAGGGCCCCTTCACGTCTCCTCCTCACCCTTTCCCTCACCTGTTCCTCTGGACCTACGCGTTGTTTTGCTGGACTTCGGCGGTGTTATGTGTTTCGTTTTGGCAGGGAGGTACAACAAAAAGCAGGTTGGGCAGAACGAGAAACAAAAGGAAAAACAACGTTCAGGCCCAGCCCTGGACTCATCATCATCCGAGGTCGTTCTCATCCTGCCCGGCGCCCGATACGTCCTCCAGACTTGGAGGCCGCGTAATGTCGGGGGCAGCCAAGAGGGGGGTGGTGACTCAGGGGGGGTGGACACCATGGCGGGGGGGGCCATGATACAGGCCTCGGAACAAATTAGCGAACACTCATGCCACATTCATATGGCAACGCCTCCCCCCCTCCCCCCAATGTTCAAAGTTGGCGGTGGGTCTGATGACATGCACTTCGACCGCAGTGTTTTCCGCGCGTGCCAACATTGAGTTGGGGGAGGGGATGTGTTCAGTAATTGTTTCCCTCTACCGTATGTCCCTAAACTTCAGGGCGCGTCTTCTTATTTCAATGCGTCCCCGGCCCTCCCCCTGGGCCGCGCACATGCCTCCAGCCATGACTTGCGCCCCACCCCCCCCCTCTTGGACGCCCCCCCTCGCGGCCGCCCCCGAGATACGTCCTCCAGACTTCGAGGCCGCGTCATCAGGGGGCGATGCATGGGGGGGCAGCGAGGACTGCCGAAAAGGAGCTCTTTAGGGCCCCAAAGGGGCCTTTCAGGGCTCACACAGAGGGGTGTTGGGGTCTTGAAGAGAGCACCTCTCCTCCGACACATCGCCGCCTATTAAATTAGCGCACAACAGACCCGCTGACTCTCAGAGATCCTCGATTCGCTCTTATCCAATCAGGAGGGGAAGGAACACGCAGACACAATTTATCGTCGATCTCCCAGGAAAATTTGGAAGATATGGGAAGTGGGGGGAAGACAGAAACCCAGGAAATATGGGACAATATGGGGAATTATTTTATTTGTGTGTATTTGTTTGCGTGTCCTTGGGCCCCTTCATCCAAGTTTGTCCTCGTCCTGCCTTCGTCTTGTCTGCAGGCAGGACGGGACAGGCGCCGACACCGCTCCGCCCGCACAGCTGGGAGCGCCTCCTGCGGAGCACGGCGCGGTGTCGCTCCAACGTCGCCGTGGACAGCGATGCCGTGGGGCGTGCAGGCGTCACGTCTGGAGGGGTGAGGACCCCCCTCTGGAGTTCGTGGTTCGAGGTTCGAGGGTTTCGAGGGTTTCGGGCGTGTTCCTCGGTCCTCGGCGTTGTTCCAGCCTCGGGAGGCTTGCCAGCAGCTGCGCCTCGCCGCGGGCGTTCCGGAGCTGCCCGCATCGTCCCGAGCGCCCGCCGGAGAGCCGAGGTATGACCCGAAAACCAAATGCGGCGGCGAGCGAGGGCCGGCGTCTCTCTCCTTCCCCCCCCTCCCTATTCCGTTGCGCCCCCTCCCAGTTCGGGGCTGGACAGAACCCCCAACAGTGACACGTCGATTAGTGAATTGTCCGTTTTCGGTTCTCGAGAGGGCGCCGTGGCCGTCATTTTCCAGGCTTGCTCCCGCCAGGTTTGGGCCTCAGGTCGTTTTCACTAAACCACGTTTTGCTAAAGGGGGGTCTTTCCGTCCCCGACCCGTATCCTTCCCGCGCCCTGCCCCTTGTTACGGCATCGAGGAGGAGGAGGAGGAGGAGGAGGAGGAGGAGGAGGAGGAGGAGGAGGAGGAGGGGTCGGGTGTAAGGGGCAGAGGGAGGGGGAGGAGCAGGATGCAGGTTGTCGGATGGTTTCTGCAATGTTGGCCGGCGATCAGGTTTTCCCGTTGGCTACGATGGGTTCGCATGTGGTTCGGTATTCGTTTTGAGTCGTGCACTTGTTGCTCCTCCTGTATCTTGCTTCCTTCTCGCTTTCGCTGCTCCCTGGGCGCTGCCGACTGCGCAGCTGGTGTCACTTCTGTGAGCTCGTGTGAGTCCAGCGGAGTTCGGTCCGTCTCGATCCAAACGGAACCTTGTCCTCTCTGGGTGTTACAAGTCGCGCCAGTGTCGCCGCAGTCGTGAGCAATAGTGAGCTCCGGCAGAGGGCGGTCATGGGCATCCGAGCGGGACTTCGCTCCCCTTGGTTACTGCCAACTGAGCAACTGTCGCCTCGGGGGTGGACAGAACCCCCAACAGTGACACGTCGATTAGTGAATTGTCCGTTTTCGGTTCTCGAGAGGGCGCCGTGGCCGTCATTTTCCAGGCTTGCTCCCGCCAGGTTTGGGCCTCAGGTCGTTTTCACTAAACCACGTTTTGCTAAAGGGGGGTCTGACCATCCCCGATCGCCGCTTTTGTGAGATCCTCGTTCCGCAGCAGCGGAGGGATGTCGAACGCTGACAAACGAGGTATGCCCTGAGCGTTGCCAGCTGCCAAATTCGGGCCGGACGAAAGGGGGGGATTGGGAAAGGGGGGGTTACGAAATTTGCTGCATGCAGCTGGTTTCGGCCCCACCGAGGGGCCCATTCCTTGATACATAGCCGCCTTTGGCGCCGGGAGGCGCCGGGAAAATCAGCTACGTGAGCTGATTCTCACCCCCCCCTTTGCTATCCCCCCCTTTCGCCCGACCCGACAAATTGTTGCCACCTTGGTGGGCTCCTCAGAGGTCTAGCGGAGTGACATCTTGAGCCTGCGACTGGTTGTCCTTTGGGTGTTGCCTCAGATAGCTGGGCTCGCAATGGATAGGTTCAGCATGCAGCACGCAAACGAACAACGAGCCCCTTATGATGTCCATCGTCTCGGATATCCCTTGGGTGGTCATGCTATCATTTGTTTACTGATCTGCCACGGATGTTCTGGATATGATGTGGAGGACGACGAGAGGGAGCACATGGGTGATGGGGGAATGTGAGGGCGAAGGGAAATTCAAGTGATGATGAGAGATGGTGAGAAGAACTTGCGGAGGGGTGGCTTATGGGGGAGACTGGGGTTTACGTGTATGAGGGTACAGGATTCTCTAGTCTAGGGGCACTTGGGAGGCGGACAGAGGAGGTGAAGGAGCAGGATTGCCAGGGACGACGAGGAGGAAACCATGACGAAGGAAAAGGAGGAGGAGGAGGAAGAGGAGGAAGATGAGAAGGTGGAGGAAGAGGAGGAGGAAGACGAGGAGGAGGAGGACGAAGGAGGATGACAAGGAGGCTTCTGGAGCAGGAGGAGGATCAGACGGATAACGAGGTGAAGGAAGACAACGAGGGGGCTGGATGAGTGAGATGACGACGGGCAGAGGGACGATGAGGGAAATGGTCAGGAGCAGGAGGGGGAGGGCTGGAGGCCGAGGATAGCAAGGAAGGCAAAGATCAGGAGGAGGCAGAGGAGGAGGCAGAGGAGGAGGAGGAGGAGGAGGAGGAGGAGGAGGAGGAGGAGGAGGAGGAGGAGGGGAGGGTAATCGTATCCTTTTCTGTGGGCGTATGGGCTCCGAGGGTACGCTTTCTCCACCCTTGTGCTTTTCCTGCCGTCGATTCTTTCCTGCCTCCCCATCGCCTTCCTCCTTCCTTCCGCTTTCCAGCTCCTGCTTCTCGTCCGCGCCATCGTCCTCAACCTTTGCCCAAAGGCGCGGGGTCCCTAGCAGCACCTGGACATACCCCCCACCATTGTAGTCCTCCTGTTCGAATGCCCGTGTCATGGGCCCCATCATCCTCGTCGTCGGTTGTGTGCCGTTTTGTGGGGTGCTCTCGGGGGCGGGGGGTGCGGCGTCCGTCGTGCCGGGCCGCGTCAGTCAGACGGCGCGGCGATTTCCACGTTTCGCCCCCTGGAGCTCCCCTACATCACCCTCCGTGGGCAGCAGCGTGGCGCCCGATCCCGATCACAGCCCGCCCTCCCCCCTCTCAATGGCCGCTGGCACACGCGGGCCCCCTCCCCGTTTCCGCACCGACTGGGGCACGAGGCTGCTCAGACGACACATGGGCAGGGAGGCGAAGGGGGCGAGAGGTACAGTGGGGGCGCGCATCAAGAAACCACTTGCTTTTCGGAAAGGATATCCTGGGTTTCTTCGCTCCGCGCGCTGCGCGGTGGCTTCCCGCAGCCGTCGAAGAAGCTGCTGCGTTCAGGGTGCTCCGGGTTTCCCATCTGATGTACCTCGCGCGCGGGTTTTCAGGATTGGGTTTCTTGCGAAGGTTTCTTGCGGCCGCGGCCACACTGTAGATCAAGGAGGCAGCTGGTCTGTCCTTACCCAGGTCGTTGAAGGTCGGGTGCGTCCACGCGGGGCACTTCTCCTCTTCCTCCTCCGTGCCCATGCTCCTGGTCTTCCCTCTCCTTGGCCAGCGCTCTGCAGGGTGCTCGAGCGGCTTGTGCAGTGCGCGAGTGACTCGAGGCAAACGCGCCGAACCCTGACATCCGACGCTGGGACGAACATGCGGCGAGAACACCACGGCCGTGAAGCCAGGACTACGCCTTTGGAGCAGACTTCGAGCCAGATCCAGCTTTGAGGGCTCATTCAGCAGATTATGATGATGCTTAGGAGGAGGATGAGGAGGAGGAGGAGGAGGAGGATGGTGACGACGACGAGTGCGATACTGATGATGATGGAAATGTTGATGTTGATGATGATGATGATGATGATGATGATGATGATGATGCTGATAATGTTGGTGTTGATGTTGATGGTGAAAGTGATGGTGATGGTCATGGAGACGGTGATGGTGACGGTGGTGGTGGTGGTGATGGTGATGGTGATGATGATGACAGTGATGGTGATGATGATGGTCATGCTGGTTGTGATTGTGATGGTGATGATGATGATGATGATGATGATGATGATGATGATGATGATGATGATGATTATGACGATTCTGATGACACACCCATAATGATGCTGATGATGGATGTCTGAACGACGACGATGGTGATGGTGATGGTGATTTTGATGATGATGATGATGATGATGATGATGAGGCTGGCTATGATGAGGATGAAGACGATGCTGATGGAGATGCTGATGATGCCGATGTTGATACTGATTATGATGTTGCTGTTGATGATGATGAGTCCTGGGAATTGTGATCATGGTGGAAGAGATGATGATGATGATGATGATGATGCTGATGATGACGAACACGAGGTCAAGTGGACGAGATTATGATGACGTGGACGAGGAAGAGAACGACAACGATGATGATGACGACGATGATGATGGTGATGATGCTGATACTGGTGATGCTTATAATTATGATGATGGTTATGACGATGGCCCATGGTGGTGATGATGAGGGTGATGAAGATAAGTATTCTGGTCATGCGGACGCCGACAATGATGATGGTGGTGATGACGATGATGATGATAATGATGATGATGATGATGATGATGATGATGATGATCTGATGATCTGATGATGCTGATGATGCTGATGATGATGCCGATGGCGATGCTGATGATGATGATGCTGACGGGTGATGATGGTGGTGGCGATGTTGTTGATGATGATGCTGATGATGACGATGACGATGCTGATGATGCTGATGCTGATGATAACGATGACGGGGATGATGATCATGATGATGGGGATGTTGATGATGATGATGGCGACGACAGTGATGATGATTATTATTATGATGGGGATTATGATGATGCTGATATGATGCTGATGATGGTGGTGATGATGGTGGTGATGATGTGATTGTGCTAGTGATGATGGTGATGGTGATGGTGATAGTGATGATGCTGGTTATTATGCTGATGATGATGCTGATGATGATGCTGATGATGATGATGATGATGATGATGATGGTGATGATGCTGATGCTGATGCTAATCATGATGATGTTGCTGATGAAGTGATGATGATGATGGTGATGGTGATGGTGATGGTGATGGCGGTACTGATGCTGATGATCCAGCTGCTGATGATTATGCGCTTGGCTGCATCAGCCGCTGGCAGAATACATCAGCTCGTGCGGCACTCGCCTACACCTCTCAGCAGCCTCGACTGGGAAGCACAGTCGAGCGAGGTGATCCGTGAAGAATGCCTTGTATGGAAGAATGCGACGCCCAGGCCTCTCCCAGCAGGCACCATTCCGACAAGCATAGACGTGGCGACGTGGCGGGCGCCCGCGGGTCAGGCACTTAGGAACGAGGAGGACGAGGAGAACGAGGAGGGCCCGCTTCTGTGAACAAGCATGTGACGCCCAGATCTCAGGGCAGGGCGCTCGCGCGCTCAGGGCCCGAGGCCCCGCCGCACGTGTCCGCGGCCGCTCCAGCCCGGGCCCGGCGCGCCCACCCGGCCGCGCCGCTGGCGCGCCAGCGAGGCGCGCGGCGCGGACCGCGCCGCGCGCGGCCGCTCGGCCCACCGATGCGCTGCGCCGCCGCCGCCGCGCCGCGCGGCGCGCGGCCCGAGGAGCCCGCGGCCGCCGCGCGGAGGGGCGGCGCGGCGGCCGCGCACGAGGCCGCGGGCGGGGCGGCGCGGCTCGGGCCGGGGCCCGCGGCGCCCGCGGCGCTGCCGGGCTCCCGCGCGCGCCCGGGCGAGGGGCTGCCCTCCTCGCGGCCGCCGGCCCTCGCCAGGAGCCGGCCGCGCGCAGTGGACTCGTCGTCGTCGTCGTCGCCGCCGCCGTCGTCGTCGTCGTCGTCGTCGTCGTCGTCGTCGAGGTCGAGGTCGTCGTCGTCGTCGTCGTCGTCGTCGTCGTCGTCGTCGTCGTCGTCGTCGTCGTCTTAGGTCGGGCATGTCCCCCTACAGGGGGATTTTGGACGAAAGATTGAAAATACGCAGAACATACCCCAAAGGGTCAAAACGTATTTTAAAACAAATCGTCCCCGGATTATTTTTGGACTATTTTTGAATATTCTTCCTGTAGAGGCACAGGCCTGGCTCAATCGTCGTCGTCGTCGTCGAGGCTGTCCGCGGTTCGGTCGGCTCGGCGTCGTCGCAGTCGACTGCAGGCGGTCGCTTCTGTTCGGTCGGTGGCTGCGCCGCTGCGACCTTGTAGGTTGCTTTCGGCCCAGTGGTTCTGGTGTCGGTTTGGGTTTTGCTGTCGATGCGGTCGGTGTTCGATTTTTCGGTGTCGCCGCGGGGCGTTCTATGGTCGTTTCGATCGAGGATTGAGGAGGGAGTAAGGCCTCTCCGTGGGTCTTGCGCTCCGGAGGTTTTTTCACTGCTCTTGGGTTCCCAGGGCCCTGCCAAGGGCATATCTACTGTGGAGATTGGGGCACCGATCGTGGAGACAGCCCCAGTGGGGTTCACAGCTCGTTTCCACCAGGACTTTTTCTCATAACAGCGCAGACCTGTCAGCACAAATCCACTACTGAGTTTTCTGCTGTCCTGTGTTTCCCCTTCAAGCCTGCTGCCTGGCTTGTTGCTGGCCAGTTTGCGCTTGGAGTCGGCTTGGGGTCTGAGGCGGCCCAGCACAGGTTACGACCAGGACAAGAGGGGGCTAGGCTCGAGGTTCTGGGCTCGATATGTTTCTTGCGCCTTTTTCAGCCCACGGGGCCGTCTCCAGGACCGTCAAAAACAGATCCGGGGGAGGGGTCTGTGACCGATTTTGAGCGGATTTGGCCTCAGTCCTCACTCCCCCCCTCTTGACCGACTTTTTCGGGCCCAACCAGCTCACGTCCCTCGGCCGCCTCATTCGATCACATATAGGCGCACTAGCAACTAGTCAGTGAACACAAGCCAGTCGCTACGCTTGTTGTCGTCTGTTACTTTACTAATTTCGCTACCCAGTCTGTGCTGATTGGTTTGATGGTTTGCCCTGCTTGAATTCCCCTCATGCCACAGGACTGGCTCCTCCTCGTTTTCATAGCTTTTCACGACTTTCGGGCACCCCCTCGATGCCACGACTGGGCGCGGCTCGGAAAACGTGCTCCCCTCCTGTGAGTCCATTCCGTGTGGGCCCATTCGGTCGCCGATGCAGACTCAAGGTCCATCCGATTCGGCGGCCGAACGGGCTCAATTCCTTAGAGCCTGTCGGAACTTAGTTTGCTTGGCTGTCCATTCGGTCGTCGAACAGGTTAAGACGCCGAAGAAGGGAACCTTGGGCCATGGTGGTCCCCAGGAGGGATTCGGGGTCTGCGTTTGCGCGGAGTTTGGTCGGTCGGAAGACCTGCTCACCGTATGTTCGCGTCGTGTCCACCGGCGGCGACCCCGCCGTTGGCGTCCAACGTGAACGCCGCCAGCGACCGAGAATCGGTGAATGTTTGAACGATCAGGCGTTTTCTCGGAAACAGCCGATCGTTCAAGGTTGAACGATTCCCGCGGTGTCAGGAACCAAAGACCGGCAAAAAGGCACCCCGCCTCGCAGGAGCCCCCCCGCATTCCAAGGACACCTCCTCGGAAGCCCTGGAAAAAGGAGCAGCACCGCCTCCGAGGTCCCCCATGCATGCCTTCTTGGAAAGGCCCCCCGAACAGCTCGCAGCGTGTGTTACTCCTCCTCCTCCTCCTCCTCCTCCTCCTCCTCCTCCTCCTCCTCCTCCTCCTCCTCCTCCTCCCCCTCCTTGTCCTCCTCGTCCTCCTCCTGTTCGCTCCGCGCTGTAGGCATTGGTGTCTCTAGGACGCTGCCGCGTTCCTCCTCCTCCTCCTCCTCCTCCTCCTCCTCCTCCTCCTCCTCTTCCTCCTCCTCCTTTACCATCATGGCTCCTCCGCCCCTCCCCCCTCCCCCCAATGGCTCCCCGCCCCTGCCCCCTCCTCTCCCCCCCTCCCTCCACAACTGCACAATACGAGTGCTACTTTCCTCTCTCCCCTGACTCTGCCTGGAGAGGGCCCTGTCCTCTCCGCGTATTGTTTTCACACAGTCATTCATCATTCGGTTCTCCCCTTCCAAAATGTTGTTCCCGCTGCAGCGCCGCCGTCATTTCCGCGCTCCGGTCATTCAAAATCGTGCTCCCGCTGCAGCGTTGGCCTCGTTCCCGCGCCTCTATTCCCGCACCAGTGCTGCGGTCCTGTCAAATCGTGCTCCCGCTGCAGCACTGGCCTCATTCCTGTTTTCGGTCCTAGCCTCGCTCCCGCGCTCCAGCCCTTCTACATCGTGCCCCCGCTGCACCGCCGGTCCATTTCCAACAGCTGTGCGAATGGAGAGGAGATCTGCGCCATGGTAAGGGATGGCAGGGAGGGTTAGGACGTCAGATGTGACGCTACCGCACCTAGCTTGCCTCCTCCACCTCCTCCCCCCCGCCGTCCTTCTCTCCTGCCTCCTCCGCGCCCCCCCCCCCTCTGGGGAGCCTCCTCGCCCCGCCCTGCCCTCGCGCCACCGGCAGGGCCCCTGGCGCCGCCCTCCCCGGCGGGGGCGCGGGCGAGTGGCCAGTGCCTCCCGGCGCCAGCTTGGCCGCGCGGCACGACCGCGGCGCCGAGGCGGCGGCGCTCGCGCCTGCCGCGCCGGCGCGGGGGCTCGGAGGGCAGGGGGAGGCCTGCTGCTCGGAGGCGGTGGTTCGACGATGGGGTCCCGATCCCCGAGCGCGTTCCACTATTCGCAAAGTGCCTGCTCGCAAACGTCCGGAGCACACATGTCTTCCTCGATGTGATGGATTGTGGATCTCCCGCAGCGGATCCAGGCAATTTGCGGGTAGTCACTTTGGGAGTAGTGGAACGCGCTCGTCTGCCTGAGGGAGGGGGTCCTGAGGGAAGGAATTGAAGGACAACAAAGCCGTCATACACATACATTCT
Organism: Prorocentrum cordatum; assembly: GCA_963575745.1. Lineage (NCBI taxonomy): Eukaryota > Dinophyceae > Prorocentrales > Prorocentraceae > Prorocentrum > Prorocentrum cordatum. Next base: position 1,199,612 of record CAUYUJ010009557.1, on the reverse strand, counting down.
CGGAGCCCCGCGCGGGTTTCTTGGATTTTCGCTGGGTCCCCTTGGTAGCGCCTCCAGAGCCACCCCTGACGCCCTCCGCGCGCCAGGGAGGTGGGTCCAGCGTCGATCGAAGAACTCCGTTTGGACCTTGGAGAAATAGCGTTTCTGTCGCGTTGGGCTGTTGTCAGAGTGAGGGGGCCGAACGGTCATTCACTGTCCCTGGGTGCGTGGCTGAAGTGGAATTCCGCGGTGCGGATTCTCGTTGTTGTTGTTGTTGTTGTTGTTGTTGTTGTTGTTGTTGTTGTTGTTGTTGATGTTGTTGTTGTTGTTGTTGTTGCTGTTGCTGGTGCCGTTGCTGTTGCTGTTGCTGTTGCTGTTGCTGTTGCTGTTGCTGTTGCTGTTGTTGTTGTTGTTGTTGTTGGTGTTGGTGTTGTTGTTGTTGTTGTTGTTGTTGTTGTTGTTGTTGTGGTTGTGGTTGTGGTTGTGGTTGTTGTTGTTGTTGTTGTTGTTGTTGTTGGTGCTGGTGCTGGTGTTGTTGTTGTGTTGTTGTGGTTGTGGTTTTGTGGTTGTTGTGTTGTTGTTGTTGTTGTTGGTTGTTGTTGCTGTTTGCTGTTGTTGTTGTTGTTGTTGGTGGTGGTGGTGTTGGTTGTTGTTTGTTGTTGTTGGTTGTTGTTGTTGTTGTGTTGTTGTTGGTGGTGGTGGTGGTGGGTGTGTGGTGGTGGTGGTGTTGGTGGTGTTTTTGGTTGGTGTTGTTGTTTTGTTGTTGTTTGTGGTTGTTGTTGTTGTTGTTGTTGTTCGTCGTCCCACCCGCAACCGCCCCGCGACCCACCCGCGACCCAACCCGCGACCCAACCCGCGACCCGCCCCGCGACCCGCGACCACCCGCGACCCACCCGCGCGACCCACCCGCCGCGACCCACCCGCGACCCACCCCGCGACCCACCCCGCGACCCACCCCGCGACCCACCCCGCGACCCACCCCGCGATCCACCCGCGACCCACCCGCGACCCACCCGCGACCCACCCGCGACCCACCCCGCGACCCACCCGCGACCCACCTTCGACCCACCATTTTCGGCGCCTGCGCCTGCGGCGGGTTTTTTTTTGCATTCCTTCAGGTGGAGAGCCCGCGACCTACCCCGTGACCAACTCGCGACCAACCCGCGATCCAAACCACATTCAGGGTACGAACCACATTTTTCGGCGCCTGCGGCGGGCATCTTTTGCAGGTGGAGAGCCCGCGGCCCATCCGCGACCACGTTCAGGGTACAAACTATATTTTTCGGCGCCTGCGGCGGGCATCTTTTGCATTCGTTCCCGGTGGAGAACCCGCGGCCCACCCGCGACCCAAACCACGTTCAGTGTACAAACCAATTTTTGTTGGCGCCTGCGGCGGGCTGCTTTTGCATTCCTTCCAGGTGGAGGTGGAGAGCCCGCGACCCACCCGCGACCTAAACCACGTTCACTGAACAAACCAATGCCGCACAAGCGCGGCGGCGGATTTTCGCATGCCGTCTGAGCCCGCAAGGACCTCTTCAAGCCCCGCGCATCCACACCAGCCCGTCCAGCAACTTTGCCCTGGCGAGTTGCCTTGATCAGAGAAGGCGGGGAGCATAAAGTGGAAAAAAGGATTGCGTTGCAGTTATCTTGGGAAAGGAGGGGGAGGCAGGAGGAGTAAACAGGGGACGAGGAGAACGCGGAAGAAGAGAGGATGTAAGGATAATGTGGAGAGAGAAAAGGAGGAGGAGCAGGAGGACGAGGAGGGGGAGGAGGGGGAGGAGGGGAGGAGGAGGAGGGGAAGGGGGGAGGATGATGATGATGATGATGATGATGATGATGATGATGATGATGGTGATGGATGATGATGGTGATGGATGGATGATGATGATGATGATGATGATGATGATGATGAATGGGAGGACGATGATGGAGGCCGATGAGGGGGAGGACGACAATGGGAGGACGATGATGAAAGGACGAGGGGGGGAGAGGGAGGACGAGGAAGAAGAGGAGGAGGAGGACGAGGAGGAGGAGGATGACGATGACGAGGAGGACGAGGACGAGGAAGAGGAGGAGGAGGAGGAGGAGGAGGAGGAGGAGGAGGAGGAGGAGGAAAAGATCGCCATCGACAGGGAAGGTGGGGGCCACGAGATCCGCCGGCTCGACGATGCCCGCGTCGCCCGCGCCCGCCCCCTCACTCTTATCCGCAATTGCGGGGTGCTACGTAAATTCGGCGGCCGATGGCATATTTACATTGTTTGAGGAGGCACCTCGTCCCGAGGACCCCACGGAACCACCGATGAGAGGCGGTGCCCGCGCCTGAGGCGAGGGAGCTCCTCCGAGGCATCGAGGCCAGGTGCGAGGGCCTCCTGGAGCTCCAGGAGCCGAGGAAGGATGAGCGCCACGAGCCGACGCTTCCGAAGGCGGACCTCTTGGATCGGCGCTGGGCGCCACGTCCAGGGGGCGTGCCCAGCGCGGGCCCGAGAAGTCCGCGCGCACGTGCGCCGAAGGCTACGCCGGTGCCGATCTCCCCCCCCCGCAGGAGAGGCACCAGCGGCTGGAGGCGCGCCGCCAGGAGGCCGAGGCCGCCCACCTGCGTGCGGTCACCGACGCGCTCGCGGGCGGCCGGCGCGGCCAGGACGCGGTCGCGGCGCGCTTCCACGCCCTGGATGCGGAGGCGAACGCCGCCCACTCGGCTCGACGGTCCTCAGGGCGCGCGGTAGCCCGAGCGCGTGCCTGCAGTGGAGGCCCATGCTCAGAAGCACCCTGCTTGCCTCCAGGGTGCCCTGGGTTTTTTTCTTGGGTCTCGAGGGTCTTGCTGTGGGGAGCGTGACGTGCCCACACCAAGAATCCACGGGCGTCCTGGGGTCTCAGGGTTGGGTTTCTCGGGGAAGGTTTCGTGTGGACTGGCCTGCACTGTACCCCGTGCGGCTCCGCCACTGGCGCGCAGCCTGTGTCGGCCCTCGTTGCGCCGCCTGCGTCGGGTTGAAGGGCCTCGGTGGATAAGCACTGATGGGCGTGTTTTCCACCACCACCGCCATAAGTTGGGGGGGAAGGAGGAGGAGGAGGAGGACGAGGAGAAGGAGGAGGAGGAAGAGGAGGGGGAGGAGGAGGAGGAGGAGGAGGAGGAGGAGGAGGAGGAGGAGGAGGAGGAGGAGGAGGAGGAGGGGAGGGGGACCCCCTCCCCCTCCAACTTATGGTGGTGGTGGTGGTGGAAAGCAAGGCCATCGAGCACGGGTTGGCGCCAACACGCGTTCTGGGGATCATCGATCGGCGCGGCGCGCGGAGCGGGAGCTGCTCGAGGGGGTGCTCGCCCTCCGGGACGGGCAGATCGACAGCCTGCAGCGCCTGTGCGCGGCGGAGCGCGCCGAGCTGTGGCGCCTGCGCTCGGCGGCCGGTGCAGCCTCGCGCTGCGGCGACCGGGGGCCTGCGCAATGGGGGTCGGAGGAGGAGACGGAACCGATGCCGCTAATTATCTTCAAGCAGTGGCGAAGCGTCCTGGCTCGCCGATAGCCCTACCAAATTGTGTTGTCAGAACCTTTTCTGCGGTTTCCACGAACTGTTCTCATACTATTTCTGGTTGACATTGACATGTTTTAATACATCGGGTGTATGTTCTAAGAACCTTGTGTTTGTTTTTAGAACATTTTGGGTTCTAAGAAAATTTCGTGGTATGACTATAGGAATGCCGGGACGGTCGGTCCCTGCTCAATAACCCTGCCCTCGTTATCCCTTTTTTCGGCCTCGGAGGCCCTCGTCGCCACCGCTGTATTCGCTGCGAAATCCTGGTCAGAACGCGCCCCGGGAGAGGCTCGGGAGTATAGCAGTACCGTTTTTCTTGGTTTCCCCAGCACCCAGCACGGCGGCGCGACGGAAGGTGCGCCCTCTTTGTGCCCGAAAGGGGCCCTAGAAAGGAACCCCAGCGGGGGCACGAAAGGTGTGCGTACGTGTCTCTCCCCCCCCCCCCTTGGTCGCCCCCCATTGATCGGCGGCGAGCCCAGGGGGGGGAAGTAAGGGGGGCGGGCCTTCTCAGAGAAGGCTCGGAAGTCCCCCGGCCTTCTGAGAAGTCTTCGACGCCTCCCCCGAAGGCAGACACACACTGGTCTTGAGGCGCGAGGGCTCCTGGGAAGCCCCGCCGCCCTCTGAGAGGGCCTTCTCCTTCTTCTTCCACTCCTCCTCCTCCTCCTCCTCCTCCTCCTCCTCCTCCTCCTCCTCCTCCTCCTCCTCCTCCTCCTCTTCTCGCCTCGCTCGCCGCCGCATGGAGCCACGCCCGAGGCGACGCCCTGGCGCGCGAGGTCGACAGGCTGCGTGCCCGCCGGGCGGCGCTGGAGGCGGAGCTGGCCGGCCGTGGCGGCGGGGCGGAGGCGCCGTCGGGGGCGCTGCCGTCCGAGGAGCAGCGGCAGGGCACCGCGGCCCCGGCCGCCGCGGCCTCCGCGGGGGCGCCGGGCGCCGCTGGCAAGGGGCAGGGGAGCCTGAGGCCGGGCGGTGCGCAATGGGCTCTCGACGAAGAAGAAAACGCCGCCGGCAAGGGGCAGTGGTGGGCATATTTTCCACCGCCACCACCATGAGCAGGAGGGAGCCATGGGCGGCCTCCTGGGGCCCTTCCCAGGAACCGGGACCGTCGAACAACGATTCAGGATGAAAAACGGGGGATCTGGGATCCAGGCCCCCAAGATGGGGATCGGATCAGATGGGATCGGAGGATGACGCCGCATCGCCGATGCATCGGTGATGCGGCTGGATGTGGAGCCCGCCCGATTCTCTCCACGCGGACGTCGCCGATGCATCGCCGACGTCGCCGATGCATCGGCGATGCATCGGCAATGCATCGGCGACGTCGGCGCGTTCCTCCGACGCCCTCTTCTCGTTCCCAGGGATGCCTGGGGTCGGGGCGGTGCGCAATTGGGGGAGGTAACGCAGGCCCCCTCGGGCCATGCAAAGATCATGACGGGAGGTTTTTACGTAATCATTTTCGGCCTTTGGAGGCCCTCGCAAGGCCCAGGGACCCTCAACCGATGACCCATTGCGGGTAGCTCCTTCGCGCGTAGTGGAACGCGTTGGCCTGAGGAGAAAACTGCGTAGGCCTGATCCTCCTCCTCCTCCTCCTTCTCCTCTACCTCCTCCTCCTTCTCCTCGTCCTCCTTCTCCTCCTCTTCCTCCTCCTCTTCCTCCACTGCGTAGACGTAAACTGTCGGACCTCCGCGCGGCAGGTTCTGGGATCGAGTCGCCGGCCCTCCATGACTGGCGCGCTCTCCGCGCGCCAGGGAGGGGGGTCCGGCGCGGATCCAAGAAATCAGCGCGGAGCGCCACAAGTTCATGCTTACGCCGCTGTTTCTGATCTCGGCCTCCCACATGGGGTCGGAGCAGGCCCAGATCCCCTCGCCTTGCGAAGGAACCACGACCGACTCCTGGGGCCCTTCCCAGGTCCCGGGGTCGCTCGGCCTCAGAGCAGCTATGTGTCTGCCCTGTTTCGTGGCTCTAGATAAATGTCGGCGGCGAGCGAGGGAGGAGGGGAGAAGGAGGAGGCCTTCTCAGAAGGCGGCGGGGCTTCTCAGAAATCCTCGCGCCTTCTGCGACGTTTTTGCGCCTTCGGGGAAAGTGCAGGAAGCTTCTCAGAAGGCTGGAGGACTTCCGAGCCTTCTGAGAAGACCTTCTCCTTCTCACTTCCCCCCCTCGCTCGCCGCCGAAAATGGGGGGGGGGTTCAAGGAAGGTGCACCTCAGAGGCCCTGAAGAGGCCCTCTGGGGCCCAACAGAGGCATGGAAGGTGGCGCTTCTTCGCTCCCCACTCGTCGCCCCCCCATCGAGCAGCGCTCCCCGAGGGCCCGGGTCGAGGACCTGTGCGGCAGACTGGCGGACGCCGAGGTGCAGCTGAGCCGGCAGGCGCTGCGGCGCGCGTCCCTCGACCGCCTGGCCGAGTCGCTGGTGCTCGGCTGCCGGTGCGCAGAGCCTCCGGGGCCGCTCCGCAGCCACTCCGCGGCCGCGCTGCCTGGCGGCTGGGGCGCGCAGGCGCCGCGGGCCGCCAGCCCCGAGCGGCATCCCGGGAGCGCCGCGCCCCCGGCTGCGGAGAGCGGCCAGCGCCCGCGCCTCCCGGGCTCGTCTGCCGCGGGCCGCCTGCCGGCGCGCGACAGCGCGGACGCGCGGGGGAGCCCCGGCGCCGCGGCGCGCTGCGGCAGCGAGGCGCCCGGCGGTCCGCCGCCTGCCTGGCGGGCCCTCGAAGCCCGGCAGGATCGGCTGCGCGTGAGATCCCGGGCCTCTTCTCGCCCCCAGTCTCGGAGTCCAGCCGCAGACGGCTGGTCGCTCAGCAGAGAGGGGCCACTCGGGGATGCATCCCAGAGGGGGGGCTATTCGGACGCACTCCTATCGGGGATGGATGCCCCAGCGTCTATCCCCGAGTTGGGCCCAAAATCCTGTTGCCCAGTCGAAGAGCACGCAAAAGTCAGGAATTGGTTGCAACAGTGGCCACATCCCCCATCAGGAATGACGCAGGCCGCCTCCTAGGTGGGGTTCGAGCAGATGGGATCGGAGGTTGACACCGCATGGCCGATGCATAGGCGACGCGGCTCGATGTGGCGGCCGACTCTCTCCACGCGGACGTCGCCGATGCATCGCCGACATCGCCGATGCATCGGCGATGCATCGGCAACGTATCGGCGACGTCGGCTCGATCCTCCGACCCCATCTACTGGGACCCAGGGATGCCTGGGGTCGGGCGGTGCGCAATTGGGGGCAGTAACGCAGACCCCCTCGGGCCATGCAAAGATCATGACGGGAGGCTTTTACGTAATCATTTTCGACCTCTGGAGGCCCTCGCCAGGCCGAGGGACCCTCAACCGATGATCCAGGAAGCAGTCCCGATGTGCTGGGTCGAGACCTCTGAGGGTCGACGTGGGTAAGCTTCTCCTGTCGCACAGCACGCATGGATCGGCAGGCCGCGCGGCGAAGGTTCTTCCCTGCCCCAGGGCCGTCGCCCGTGCGCGCACCCCGACAGGAGGAGCACATGCCGCAGGCGTGGGCCGCAGCGCAGCGCAGGCCCTGCGTCGCGCAGCTCCCCCCGGGGCCCGCGGCCCCGGCGGGCGCCGACGCGGCGGCCCCCGCGGCGCGCGGCGAGGGCCTGCACGCCGCGGCGCCCCCGCCCTGTGAGCCGCCGCGGCACGGCGTGGGCAGCCCCAGCTCAGGGCGCGAGCCAAGCGGTGCGGCTCCGCGATCTCGTGGGCTCCGCTCTCGTTCTGGTGCCGCTCCTCCAGAGCGCCTCCCAGATGGGGCCGGAGTAGACGGGGTCGGAGGATCGCGCCGCATCGCCGATGCATCGGCGGTGTGGCTGGATGTGGAGCCTGATGCCTTGCTGACGTCGCCTGTGCATCGCCGCTGCATCGGCAATGTATCGCCGACGCAGTGGCGGCGCGACGCGATCCTCCGCCTCAGCGGGAGGCCGCCACTTGTTGGCACCAGAGATGGAGCGAAGACGGAGCGAGGCAGAACGAGAGCAGAGCGGAAGGCTTTCGCTCTGCGAAGACGGAGCAGAGCAGAACGAGAGCAGAGCAGAACGATAGCCCCCCGAGTCTGGCGATCACTCGACTTTCACGCCAGGGGGGGCATCAAACTCGATGGTCTTGTTGGACCATCCAGACCGTCACTCGTCATATCTGCGGCGTAGACAGGCAGGGTAATCCTCAAGCGCAAGCGGCAGACGCTGTCTAGCTCGAGCCCTGCTTCAGTCCGTGCGCGCGGCCGGGCGCGGCGGACGGCGCGGGCACGCCCGCCGCCGCCGCCGAGGCCGCGTCGCCCCCGCGGCTCGGCGGCGGCGAGCTGGCATGCGGACCGCCCAACTCGGGCGAGGCGTACGGGCCGTGCCCCGGGGACTCGGTGGACGAGGAGGCCGCGGGGCGGGCAAGGCCGAGAGTAAGCGGGGAGCGAGGGGGAGGAGGAGGAGGAGGAGGAGGAGGAGGAGGAGGAGGAGGAGGAGGAGGAGGAGGAGGAGGAGGAGGAGGAGGAGGAGGAGGTGGAGGAGGAGGAGGAGGAGGAGGAGAGGAGGAGGAGGAGGAGGAGGGGGAGGAGCGCAGGGGAGCGGAGCAGAAGGAGGAAGAGGAGGCGGAGCAGGAGGAGGAGCAGGGCAAGGGGGAAAGGACGAGGAGACGGAGGAGGAGGAGGAGGAGGAGGAGGAGGAGGAGGAGGAGGAGGAGGAGGAGGAGGAGGGGGAGGAGGCGAAGGAGGAGGAGCAGGAGCGCAGGGCGGAGCAGGAGCAGGAGGAGGGCAGGTCGGGAAAGGAGGAGGAGGAGGAGGAGGAGGAGGAGGAGGAGGAGGACCAGTGTGAACCCAAGACTCATCAACGATGTTGACAACACCCTCCCTCAAGATCCCTCGCCACAGGGCCCCTACAATTGGTCATTTCCACAGACGGAATGGTTCTGCTGGGGTGCAGCCGTGTGAACGTTTGGAAGCTTGCCAAAACACTACTCTCAGGACTCCAGCGCCGCGAGTTAACCTGAAATCGCGCCAGAACATTTATTTCGGACTTCAACACCGCGAATCAACATAACTTGTGCGCCCTGGCAATCCTGACAGGTTCCAAAGCACTTTTTTTGGCACGTTAGCCATGGTAATCAATGACACGCTTGCAAATGCTGAAAGCGAACATGTGCGGCGCTAAAGCGATAGCCACATTTTGAAAAAGGAACCGCCTTCAATTCTTGAACATCTTGCACATTCCAAAACGACTGTGCGCGGCGCTAAGGCGGGAGCTACATTTTGAAAATGACCCGCCTCCAACCCGTACTCATCGGTCGTTGAAAGTAGGTATTTTTGGATTCCCAGATTCCAATCTACTTTCAGCGCCTTCCTACTTCAAGGGTCGAGTCGTTTTCCCTCTTCCTTCCTCTTCAGGAGGCGTGCGGAAACCCAATCTATTTCCAGCGCCTTCCTACTCCATGTTTCTACCTACTTCTTCCGACCGATGGGTAAAGCTCTCCCAATGTGTTACAACGAATGTGCGCAGCGTTCAGGTGAGAGCCACATTTTGAAAACGGCCCGCCCTCGACCAGCGAAACGCATGTACTTTTCCAAAGCGAACGTGCGCGGCTCTAGGCGAGAGCCACATGTTGAAAACCACCCGCCCTCAATGCGTGAAGCTCTTGCAGCTTTTCAGAAGGAGTGTGCGCTCCGAGGCGAGAGCCACATTTTGAAAACAATCCGCCCTCCTTCAGTGAACCTCATGTAAATGTGTAAAACGAGTGTGCGCGGCGCTGAAGCGCGAGCCACATTTGTGAAATTGTCAATTGTTTAGCATCAGGGTCGTAAGTGGTGAGGCGGTCTCAGGCTAAAAACCAAGCCCGCCTTTACAACTGGCTTCGGGGTGCGACAGGCAGGAGCTATCTATGAGGACAAGGAATGTAGGTTGAGGGGGTGGGGGACATGAGGAGGGGGGCAGAGGAGGAAAGGGTACCCATACCGCTATCCTCGCCCCGTTTTCCCCCTTGTTTGGGCCTCCTGAGAGGCCCTCGTCGCCACCGCTGGATTTGCTTCGAAGTTCTGGTCAGAAGCCCCGGGAGAGGTCCAGGGAGTAGCGTTATCGGTTCCTGCTGGTTTCCCCAAAGACGTCGGGGAACACGTCGGGGAACAAGCAATGCCAGAAGCTTCAATGTTCGGAGGTCCGCGCGAACTTCTTGGATCAGCATTGTAGCCCCCTCGCTGCGGTACGCCGGCGAGGCCCCTGGCGCGGTCCGCGCGCCAGGGAGGGGGGCCCAGCGCGGACCCGAAGAATCCGGAAAGACATCCGAAAGTCTCTATGTTTGTGCCACGTGTGCGACGCAAGAGAACGGGTTCGTCTTCACCGACATCGGCACGCAAGCTGCCCGCGTAAGCTCGCCCTCTATGCGCCCTCGTTCCCAATGTATCGCGCCGCGCTGGCGGCCCGCGTACACCGCCGCGCTAGGTCGCTACATCACCTCGCGCAAGACCTGCCGCTGGCCCCCTCTCCGCCTAAATTGAATGTATCAGAGCTCGATTGGGATGTGGGATTTGCTGGGGATCGTGGCCTCGGGGGCGCGACTGTGCCGTAATTGCAAAGTGATCGTAGCCTCGGGGGCGCGAACGTCGTGTAATTTACGCGGGGCCGTGGCCACGGGGGCGCCAGTGTAGCATAATTTACAGGAAGGAGATCGTGGTCTCGTGGGCGCGATTGTGGCGTAATTTGCGAAGGATCGTAGCCTCGGCGCGAATGCAAAGTAATTTACAGGGGATTGTAGCCTCGGGGGCGCGAACGTGGTGTAATTTGTAAGGGATCGTGGCCGCGGGGGCGCGACTGTGGTGTAATTCACGGGAGATGTTGGTCCCTTGGGCACCAATGTAGTTCAATTTGCAGGAGATCGTGGCCTCGGGGGCGCGAACGTGGTGTAATTTGCAAGGGATCGTCGCCTCGGGGGCGCGAATGCGGAGTCATTTAGATAGGATCGTGGCCTCGGGGGCGCGAATGTTGCATAATTTATGAGAGATCGTGGCCTCGGGGGCGCGAATGTGCTGTAATTCGTGGGGGGATCAGGGCCACGTGGGCGCCAACGTAGGTTAGTTTGCAAGAGACCGTGGCCTCGGGGGCGCGAACGCGGTGTAATTTGCGAGAGATCGTGGCCTCGGAGGCGCGAATCTTAGGTAGTTTCAAATGTTCCAGGGCCCCCCCCAGAAATTTTGAGAACCTCCCCGAGAGGTGGTAACCAGGGTCCTTTCCCGCTCCCCCCCTAGCGAGGACAGGAACAAATTACAGTAAGAAGCAGAAAACAAAACTGTAACATTGGGAACTGGAAACCGGAATTGGCGCAGGGAGCAGCGAACCTAATCCTCGCAGCCTGATGGTCCCGCAAGGGCCGCAAGGGGGTCGCCGGATTTATGGTATGTGGTCTTTACGTACGATGGGAGCAACATAACCTTCCCCCTGCCTCGCGCCACCTTCGGATTCGGGTGCGGTAGGTTCGCGTCGCGTCGACTCGCTGCGACCCCGCCGCGGGCGTTCCGGGTCGAACGTCGCCGGCGACCCAGGATCGGTCGATGCTGAACGGAGTGACGTTTCGGAAGCGGCCGATCTTTCAAGTTGGAAAGATCCCCGCGGTGTCTGAAACCAACGCCGAAGTCGGCACGACACGAGCCTGCCGTATGTACGCCCGTGCTCACTGGGATCATCCGGAGGGGCGCTGAAGATGCCAGCACGCTGCGGGTCGCGGCCTGGCCCGGAGAACCCTCCTTCTCCTGGCGCGAAGGCACGAGGATGTTTATTCTCGCCCCACGAAATGAGGCGCCCTGGGGAATCGCATAAGAGTAGTAATAGGAGAAATAATATTGGTAATCGTAAGAGTACGAAGAATAGTATTTATCCCAGTGCGCCCTACCTGGGAGTTGGAGCATCTAGGAAAGCAACACCTACATCTACACCGACAGCTGCATTAACATCTACACCTGCACCTACATCTACATCAACATCAACAGCGAGACTCACATCTACGTCTACATCTACACCTACATCTACACCTACATCTACATACACATCTACATTTTTACCTACATCCACATCTACATCTACACATAATTCTATATCTACATCTACACGTTCGCATTGGTTTTGCGTTTGCATTGCCTTGCCTTTGCCTTTGCCTTTGCGTTGCCTATGCTGTGCTATGTCATGTTATGCTATGCTATGCTATCCTGCGCTATGCCATGCTAGGCTAGGCGGTGCTACGATATGCGATGCTATGAAATGCTATGAAATGCTATGCTATGCGTTGCTGCGCTATACTATGCAATGCTATGATATGCTGCGCTATGCTAAGCTATGATTTGATATGCTATGCTGCGCTGTGCTATGCTAAGCTATGCTATGCTATGCTGCGCTGTGCTTAACTAAGCTATGCTATGCTATGCTGCGCTATGCTATGCTGCGCTATGCTATGATATGAAATGATGTGATATGCTATGATATGCTAATGCTGCGCTAAGCTGGGCTAAGCTAGGCTAGGCTAATCTAAGCTAACCTAGGCTAAGCTATGCTAGGCTAGGCTACGCTAAGCTAACCTAAGCTAAGCTAAGCTAAGCTAAGATGAAATAAGCTAAGCTAAGAGGAGATACGCAACGCTAAGCTAAGGGGACGTAACTGGGGGAACCGCGGGGCGGATGCTGGGGGAACCGCCCGGGGAACATTACACTGCCCGGCCCCTTTAAGCCAAGAGGGTAAGAACCGTTCCAGGCAGAGCCTAGGTAGGGAATAGGAAGATTATCAAGACGAAGAGTATGAAGAAGGATCGTAATAATAATTTTCGATATGCGGATAAGGTGTCGGAGGTCCGCGCGGATTTCTCGCATCGGCGCTGGACCCGCTCCTTGTCGCGACGCGCGCAAGGGGTGGCGCTGAGCCCCATCGCTGGCGGCGCCTCCAGTGCCGCCACTGGCGCGCTGCGAGAGCCAGTTGGAGGGGCCCAGTGCTGATCCAAGAGCTCCGCGAAGACCTCTGGAAGTATATGTTATTTGATCGTTTCGCTCATTCCGCTGGCCCATTTTCGCGCAGCGGGAGGCAGTGTACAGGAAGCTCTTGGGATTTCTCCGAGGTTTTCGGGGACGTCTTAACCTGGAGCCTTTTGGGGGCTCTTGGCGGCCTCTTGGCGGCCTCCTGACCGCCTGTTGGGGGCCTCTTGGGGCCTCTTAGGGACCTCTGGGGACCTCATGGGGGCGGCTTATGGCCGAGGGCTCGAAATGTTGTTTCGTGTTCCCCCTCTGGGGCCTTCTTGGGGCGTTCTTGGGGCATTCTTGGGCCGTCTTGGAGTCGTCGTGGGCGGTCCTGGAACCTCTTGGACCGTCTTGGGGCGACTGGCAAGTTTGGTCAGCGTTGTGGACGTGCAGAGTCTGTTTGCTTGGCTGTGGGCAGCCGGAGGAGCCTGCGCCAGGCCTTTGTGCAGGGGAAAGCAAGCTTGATGAGGGTGTGTTATGTTATCTTGGTCACAAAACCATTGCTTTCCCCTGCGATGGCGGGAGTCATGTGTTTGTTTGTATCAGGTACAGGTTTTACAGCACGGGTGCGCACATTGATGGATTGGGAAGAAGATGTGATGGACATCCCACCAGGAATGCTGATCAGCTTTGGCGCTTCCTGTGCAAAGGGATGCACCCTAACCCTCGCAGGCACCACTTGTCTGTGGACGTGGGTTTGGTCTGTGAACTTCTCGGCCATCGGCAGACTGTGGCTTAGCCTGCTGTTCCACGTTCGTCCAGGGCTGCCTCGTCTTTGCTGCCTGCTGGGTTGCCCCCCTCCTCCCCCCCGCCCCCCAAAAATAACCTCAATCCATATGGGTTTGAGCCACCCCGCCGCTGGATGGGTTCGCCCGTGCGCCTGGCGAAAGCCTTGTGAGTAGGATCGTTCCCCCCCGCTCCTGTGGTCGTGGCCCTGTTGGCGTGGCGTGGTGGAGGGTGCTGGTGCACCCCCCGTCCTCCCCCTGTGGGTGTGGGGTGGTCCGTCGTCGTCATCGTCGTCGTTGTCGGCGCCGGCGTCGGTGTCGACTTCGGCGTCGGCGTCGTCGTCACCGTCCGCGTCCGCGTCGGCGTTGGCGTCGGCGTCGGCGGCGGCGTCGGCGTTGGCGTCGGCGTCGACGTCGGCGTCGGCGACGGGCGTCAGCGTCGGCGTCGGCGTCGGCTGCGTCGGCGGCGTCGGCGTCGACTTCGGCGGCGGCGGCGGCGGCGGCGGTTCGGCATCGGCATCGGCGTCGTCGTCGGCGTCGGTGGCGTCGGCATTTGCGTCGCCGTCGCCGTCGCCGTCGCCTTCGGCTTCGTCGGCGGCGGCGGCGGCGTCAGCGTCGGCGTCGGCGTCGGCGTTGACGTGTTCGTCGTCGTCGTCGGCGTCGTCGTCGGCGTCGGCGTCGGCGTCGGCGTCAGCCTCGGCGTCGGAATCGGCGTCGGGGTCGTCGTCGAGGTCGGCGTCGGCGTCGGCGTCGCCCCCCCCCCCCCATCCTAACTGCGGGGGGGGGGCTGTGGAACGCCAGGACCCATCCCATCTGGGAGGCCTGTGAACCTTCGACCCAGGATCCTATATTCCCACCTATCGCGGTATGCCGGCTAGTATGGCCAAGGCCATGACAGTGGGGATGGGGATCGGTTAAACGATGTTCTCTTCCTCCTCCTCGTTTTCCTTCTCCTCGCTGCAAGTATTCTTCTCCATTGCAGGGAGCGCCCCCCCTACCCGAGGACCTTCCCATCCAGGCGGTACCCCCGTTTGGTAAATTTCCCCCCTCCATTTACCTCCAGCTGTTAGACATGCAACGATATAAGACCATATCCATCGTTCGTTGAAGGCATGTTATGTTCTGGAGTCACACTCCCCCAGCTTATTGTATGCGCCGTCCTGTTGCAAAAGCCAAGCGATGTTCGTTTTCGTGTCCTCTTCAGGGTGGCGGTCGGAAGCCCAAGGAGGAGGAGGAGGAGGAGGAGGAGGAGGAGGAGGGAGGAGGAGGAGGAGGAGGAATGAGGAAGAAGGAGCGGGGGGTCCCAGCTTCGGCGTCCGAGGTGGGGGGGGGGTTGGCGGTGGGTGGGGGGGTGGGGCGGCGCACGGTGTTCTACCCGCTCCGTGGAGGTCGCGCACTTTGTCAACAGGCCTCGGAACCGCCTCAGGAGCTCACCTATCGTCCTGCTCTCCCTTGTCATTCAGCATCGTCTCATGGTACCTCAGCCCCACGAGCCAACCCCACCAGGCGGGAGTCGATCCTGCGAGCCCCCAAGGGAACAGCACACATTCCCACCTGGTAATGGGGTAAGTCGAGCAGTAGGGCCAAGGCCTCGCCAATGGAGATGAGGATCGGCTAGACGATGCTCAATCATCCCCCACTCATCCTCATCCCTCTTCTCGTGTCCCTCTCGAGGCTCCGACCTCCTTGCAGAACCCGCTTGCAGTCCCTCGAAGCCTACAGTCTCGCCGCCCTCTTTCCGTCCTCGTTCCTTCGCTCTTCAATTTCTAATTGTTCCCTCTTGTCACTCAAGCCCCCCAGAATATTGAAGATGTGTCAGCAGCTGGCAAACTGGTACTCCTCCCTCAGACGTCCAGCATGGTTTAGTTGCCCAACTTCCTCCCCTAGGCATGCGGCATCCGTACCTCAGGAGCTATCGTACCACGGGTTGCCGTCTCCTGGCCGGGAGACGACCCATGGAGGCGGCAACAGCGTCAATGCCAAAGGAATCGCAGCTTCGGAGGTGTGGGTCCAGTCCCCCCCCCCTCATCGCGTCTTCGCTCCTTGCCTTCCCCCCACCGAGAACCCATCTCCCCTCGACGCCAAGAGCCCCCCAAAGGCAGCACGAGTACCAACAACGGTCCACCCTCCTCTCTCCCGCGTCCCCCATGATCCTCAATCCTTATTGTCGTCCTCCCTTCTCCCAGGGCCCCACCTCCAGAACGCACTGAATGCCTTCTCAAAATCCCTCGAATGCCATTCGCCTCCCTCCTCCCTCTCTCTCCCTCCCGCTCTGCTCCTGCCTCCTTTCTCCCTCCAGTCCTTCCTCCTCCCCCCTCGTCCGAAGTCTTCCCTCCACCCTCGGGCCTCCCAAGACCTGGCGCCCCCCCCCAGACGCACCCTTAGAAGGCCCTGCGGCCTTCCACCAAAGCCCTCCAAGTCCCCCCCCCACACCCCCGCCCTGCCTCCTCCCTCCCCCCTCCTCCCGTCCCTTCATCCCTCCCCTTCCCTCCCATCCGTGCCCCCCAGAAGCTGGACCCCCGACAAAAAACAGTTTTCCCTGAGACTGAGAACACGACGAAAGGAGCGACGGGTGGAGGATGGAGTTGGATGATGAGGGGGACACGAGGAGAAGGGCGAGGAGGGAATGGAGGAGTAGGCGCAGGAGGGGTGAAGAGGTGCAGGAGAGGGGGGGTGACCTACGATGAGGTTTGGGAGGGAGACGAGGAGGAGGTGGTCGGTGAGCCTGAAGCGGGCGAGGAGGAGGGAGACGTGGAGAGCAGGGCGGAAGAGTCGGAGGTGGGAGGAGCCTGCTCGCTCCCTGCGCATGGCTCGTCGTTGTCGCCTTCGTCGTAGTCCTCGGCTTCCTCCTCAAAAGTCCGACGACTCGGTGTAGAATTTCGACCCTTTCAGGGACCATTGGAATTCGATAGATTCGATGTGATATCGATTGCGCTTTGCTCGGTCGGATTCGATTTCGATATTCCAGCGGTCTCGTCCGGCCCGATGTTTGCATGGCGATGTTGCGCATTTTGGTGTCAAGAGTGTGTAAAACCTCGGCCCAGTTCCTCGTCCCTCACTCGGACTTCGATCCTCCATCCTCTCCTCTCCTCCTTCCGATCCTGCCCCTCCACCACCTCATCCTCCTCTGTTCCCCCTCTTCCTGATCGATACTGGAACCCCTCCCTGTCTTGCAACCAGACGTGCCGGCAGGGCGGGCAAGGCGTTTCGCTTGGGTTCTCCTCAGAACTTACGATCTGGGAGTTTGGAACTGTCAGCAGCTACGCGGCTGAGCACAGGGGGTTTTCAGCATGTGGTTCTCGATTTGGTGCTGCGCACACTCGTCTTACACGAATCCAACGGTCCAATTGCTCCAGGCCGCGTCGTTCTCAACATGTGGGTCCAGTTGTGGCGCCGCGTCGTTCTCAAAAAAATAGACTTCGCCGCGGCGCCGCGCACAACCCTTAACCAAATCGTGCTTCATTCCACCTGGTGGGAGGCGGTCCGTGTTCCAAATGGAGTTCTCGTTTCGGGCGCTTGTGATTTGATGACCCAATGTTCGAAACAATTATTTAGCTTCGAGCTATCCCCACCGAAACCTTGGGTGACTGTCCTCTTCTTCCTCCGCCACAGGGCTTGCATTGCAGATTTTGTTTTCATGGACAGGCCGCGCTGGAGACGGATCCCGAGAGCCACAAATCTGGTAAGATGGAGTCCAGTTCTCGATCACGGAAGGAGTCCCAGCAGCTTCCACGATGGTTTGGACGATGTTTTGTAGATTTATGGGATGTCTTCAGATCCTTCCAGAAAAGTGTGGCTTCACAGATTTTGGGACAATCTCGAGGACACCCCGCGCTCGTCACAGCCCAGAAACATTTGCCTTGATCGATGCTCCCCGAGGCGAAGCTGACCTGAAAGGAGAAAACGGCTGTCAAAGCAAGTATGGCGATCGTTGTGCCAGGACCGGCGGCAGAGACAAGGCAAGGAATTCGAGAGTTTGGTTTAAAAAGTGTCAGGACAAAGAATTCCAAGGAGGCTGGGACAAAGACACCAAGGAGCCGAGCGCATCACGAGCATCGCGGGCAAGGACGGCAATGTCAAGATTCATCCAGCATCTATATCGTAAAGTGTTCGCGTTGTTTTGCGAAGAGTTCTACCAGAAAGTTGACGGCGAGGAATCACAATTCATGCAGGGCATGCCGTGGTCACGGAGCCTGAGTTGGCAGGAAGCTCAAGTGGGGAAAGACCAGCGCAGATGATGGGCTGGTGGCGGACATGTTGAACATTGAGCACTGAGCACTTGTGCATATCATGTCTGAGTTTTTGATTCAGTTCCTCCAGGGACGCATGGGACCACCGGAAACCTGGCGCGTCACCAAGTTCAGAGTTTTGTTCAACAGTGGAGACCCAGCGGTGCCTCAAAATTGCCGAACTATCGTTATCGGTCCGATTATGGCAAAGTTGTTCAGCACTCAAGTGTAATATAGGCTTGCGCCAGCTATCGACCAAACAGTTTCCCGCGAACGGTTCGGATTTTTGACGCGGCCGAGGGCTTGCATACAACATTCACAGTTCACGGGCCGTCCTTCAGAAATCGTTCGATTGTGGCGAAGGGCTGTGGGGAGCCACATTAGATATCGAGCAAGCCTTTGACCGGGTTCACCACGCAGCCATTGTCGATGCATTGTTGCAGCATGGGGTAGGGGGCCTCGGTTCCAAGGGCGTTTCGCAAATTGTATTTTGGAGTGACAGACTTCGTATCTCCGTGGTCAAGGGACGAAAGCAGATTCTTTTGTTGTCGGCCGCGGGGTGCGGCAAATGCATCTGGTGCTGTTCACTTTGGTCCTCGACGGCGTATTGGAGAAAGTCTACGAGATATGGCAGGACCGGGGGTGCAGCACCTCATTCGGGCATGTGCTCCAGGGGGCGCGTCTTACTCATCTTGTTGTTGCGGACGGCCAGCAGTTGTTCGCAAGGAGTTGGCTGTCATTGAAGCGGATGATTATTTGGTTGAAGAATGCGTTTCTGCAGAGGGGTTGTGTTTGCACCCTACGTAAGGCAAGGTGCAGACAAATTTGCCTACGGAGTTGCAGTGGGGGTAGAGGTTGTAGATCAAGGACGATGTGCGTGATTCCGTGGGGCCTAGTTGTCTGTGGAGGATGTGACGCGCGAGGAGGTCAAACGCAGGAATGTTGCAGACTGGACGAAATTTTGGGCTCTCACTGGGCTTGATTTGAATCGTTCAAATTCTGCATAAGAGACTCTGGTCTTTCGGCAACACTGCCTCTGGCACAATCCTCTTGGCGTCAGAACCGTTGTCGCCGCGGGGTGAAGATCTCTGGCGCTTCCAAACCACGCGCAAAACGCAATGCAGAGATGGATTGCTGGGTGTAGCCGGAGGCTGGACGAAACGTGGGTGGAGCGAATTCAAAAGACGACGCGGAAAGTCCAAGCATCGGCAAGGCGCTCAGCAGTGCTACGCTGGCTGGAGGCTCATTTTCAGCGGAGGTGGCGGTGGGCTGGACATGTCACCCGCATGCCTCACCAAGACTGGGCGGGAAAGTTCGCGATGTGGCGGGATTTGCCGTGGCCGGCGTCTTTCGCGAATGAGAGTCACAGACGTCTCAGGCCTTCTCAACGGCCCTGGATGAAGATCGAAGCACCAATGAAGAGATTTTGTTTGGGGCGTGGTCTGGGCGAGTGGCAGATCCTAGCGCGAGACCAGTCTCAGTGGCACCAGTACTCCGTGGACTTTGTCAACTGGGCCACGAAGCAATAGTAGTAATCTTCCCGGTGCCGCCCTGCGCGGGCCTTAGACGGCATTTTCTCTTTGTTCTTTGCTACTGATCTTTTCCCTACGTCCATCCTCTATCGTTTCTCCCTCCCCCCTCTTTTCCTCTCGTCCCTCCTCGTCCTTCTCCTCGTACTTTTCCTCCTGTTCCCTCCCCTCTCCCACTCCTCTCTCTTCTCCTCCTCTAACTCCCGAATGCTGCATTGCACCTGCCCCGGCAACTGCGCCCCCCCGCCGCGGGCAATTTTCCCGAGCTGGCTTCGGAGTCGGACTCGGGCGCTGGGCGCCCTCGTGCAGGGGGGCCGCCGCCCTCCTCGCTGATGTGTTCCGACGTGGGTGCTATGTAATGCGTTGCTATGTAATGTTTTGGTCAGTCATGCTCTTTTGTGTCCTGTCATGTTCGGTCATGTTCTGTTGCGTTGTGTGTAGCTCCTTTTTTTGGTTGTGCAGTTTCACCATGCCTCTCGAAGAGGCGGATGGCCGGATACTCGGGGGGCATTCGGTGGGCCCGGGGCTCTGGCGGCCGCGGTGTGCAGGATGGGCAGGTCGGGAGGTTCGTCGCTCTTAAAATTGAGCAGCCCTTGCTTGTCGGTTGGGGAACAAGTTTGAGCAGTTGTGTCATTGGTTGTCATGGTAATGTTCTACTATGTCTTGATGGTTTCTCTCATGCTCCGTTTTGTCCATATGTCCATATCGTGGTCGGCCATGATCTGCCATGTAGTGTTCTATTGTGCGCTATTTTATTCAGTTATGTCATGCTCGTCGAAGGCGCGAGTGGCGGGACGCTCGGAAGCATTCGATGGGCCTGGGGCTTTGGCGGCCGCGGTATGCAAGATGGGCCCGTCGGGAGGTCCATCCTAGCGGACCCAACGCTTCGGGTGGGGAATCACACGTGCGCAACAGCTACATGGATAGAGGGTGGGTGTTTTCAAAATGAGTTGGGTATGGATGGAGGCAGGCTGTATGGATGGAGGCAGGCGGTTACCTCAGAACTCGGGGCTACAGTTTGCTTTGTTGCATGAGATTTCTGGCATGACCCTCTTTGTTCCCACATGAGCAATGATGGCAGGTCCGTCCTTCACATCAGGGATTATCACCTGAATTGCAGCCCCACGGTTCGTTCGTTTGTCAAGAGGGGCGAGTTCCGCAGTGGAACGGAATTCTTACGGTTTGTGATGATTGGATTTGGGACGGGAGGGTACAGCATTGCTGATGCATCCTGAGGGTACTCTGGTCCTCCATCCCTTTTCCTTGTAAGTGTAACCAACCCTGTCGCACCACCAGACGTGTCAGTCGGTCGGGTGGGGTGTTTCGATTGGGATTCTTTCGCAACGCGTTGAGTTCAAGATCGTGAAGCAGTTGTGCGGCATCGGATAGAGAACCAACCGTTACCAACACGGCGTCATCGTTCTAGCTCCGCGCATATTCGTTTTCAAAGTTCGCAGCAGTCACGAGGGCGGAGGGCCCCTGGTTTTGAACATGCGTGTTTTGCCTGGAGGCCGCGCACATTCGTTTGTAAAGCTTGCAACAGTTACAAGGCTGGAGGCTGGCCGTTTTCAGGATGGGGTTATCGCCTCATGGCTGTGTACCTTGTATGTTGAATGCTTGCAACCGTTATCAGGATGGAGGTCTGCTGTTTTTCAACATGCGTTTTTTGCCGTAGCACCTCGAACATGCGTCTCAAACGATTGCAGCATGTACAAGGGTGGATGCCAGTTTTTGTTTACAATGTTTGGTTCGACTCAGCGCCGCGCACATTCGTTGTTCCATACAATTCTGTAGTGTTGGTCCCCGTTTTGATAAGATCCATCTATCCATCCATCTAACCATCTTCCTCCGCATCCTCCCCGATCCTCCCCCCTCGTGCCCCTCCGTCCTCAGCCCCACGACCCCCCTCCACCGGCAGGAGGTCGCTCCTCCGCCGCCAGGGCCCGGGGCAGTACCTCTACGGCGCGTCCCAGGTGCGGGTCCGCCGGCGCGCCGGCGCCGGCGGCGGGCTGGAGGTCGCCATGAGCCAGGGCGCTGCCAATTGGGGGGTCCTTGGCCCACGGGTGTGGCCCCAGGGAGTTCCAGGGGAGGCCCCCAGATGGGGTCGGGATGGACGGGGTCGGATGATCGCGCCGCATGGCCGATGCATCGGCGATGCGGCTCGATGTGGAGCCCGTGTTTCTTTGCGCCGACGTCCCCGATGCATCGGCTCTGCGGCGTGATTCTCCGACGCCGCTGACCCCATCGGGGAGGCCTCTACCCACGGGCCCCAG
This sequence comes from Prorocentrum cordatum, assembly GCA_963575745.1. Classification (NCBI taxonomy): domain Eukaryota; class Dinophyceae; order Prorocentrales; family Prorocentraceae; genus Prorocentrum; species Prorocentrum cordatum. The sequence goes on along the minus strand of CAUYUJ010009557.1, from coordinate 1,178,396 downwards.
AGCACTCCTGACGAGACCCAGAGGGCCGCTCAGGGGTGTGGCCCTGAGATTTTTCAAGATAGCCCCCACGGCCTGCAGAGTACCCATCACGAGGCCCACAGGGCCCCCAAAGCTTCAAAGCAGAGCGGGAAGTTGGGGACTCTTTGTGCCAGGGGCACCGTAGCAACCCCCGTATGAAGGAAATGGATCCTTCTGGTGTGTCAAGGAGAGAGTTGAGGACGTTTTCGTTCTCGTTGGGTCATCGAATGGGTTTTCGCATTTTATCGCGTCGGTCTGCTCCCCGGCAGCTGCGCTTCGTCGAGGGCTCTCCGGGGGTGCCCGAATCGTCTTGAGCGGCCGCCAAAAATTCGAGCTACGACCCGGAAACCACCAGGCGTTGAGGGGAGGACGTCTTGGGCATCTTACTGGACCGTCTCGGGTTTCTTCGAGTGTCCCTTGGGGGTGTCGAAGAGGCTTCCCCCCAAAGAACTTGCCGGTCGCAAATGAGGGTAATTTGGGAATGCCCCCGCGGGGTTTATGTGGATGCACCAACGTCGAGGATTGACGCCCCCCCATCGAATATATGAATGTATGTTCTCGGGCTCAGGGCCCACGGCCCCCCATCTGATGGGATGGAGGGGCGCCGAAGGCGTCGACGACGACGCCGCCGCCGAAGACGAATACGACGACGGCGACGGCGACGACGTCTTCGACGACGACGGCGACGACGACGACGTCCACGACAACGACAGTAGCGACGGCGACGACGAAGACGACGACGACGACGAAAACGACGACGAGCAGGACGACGGCGTCGTCGACGACGTCGTCGATGGTGACGTCGACGTCCACGACGGTGACCACGTCGATGATTGCTTTTATTTTTGTTTCCACTGGCACAAGCTCGATCTGTGATATGGATATCGCTGATATCGTTTGTCGAATGATCGCGCGGCGAGCACTCTGCGTAGCTCTAAGGCCAAGGGCCCTAGTTTGAAACAAAATGGCGGCGACAAGGCGGGCGTGAGAGATAGAGCGGGGAAGCTGGGAAGGAGCAGGAAAAGCACGGGGAGTGAGCGGGAATCACACTCCTCCTGATTGACGCTCGCGGCGCCGTCGAGCGACGATCATCGATCGCAGCTCACTTCATTAATCAGAGCACTCCAAAACAAACACAGGCAAACGGCCTTGTCGGCATGCTATCCGGCTGCCCCAGGGCATTTAACGGGTGCTGCTACACGCACCGGCAAGAAATACATACATTCTCGAAGCAAACAGCAGCGCGAGTCCGATCGCTATGCGACAAAACTCAAATAGCGCTATCTTATCAAGATAAGGTCTTAATAGTGTGGTCGCCACCACATAGACATAAAAAAACTGTGCACACTGAATGAAGCTTCGAACAATGCGGACTGGCGTAATCTGCCACAGGATGTGGCGCCAAATGTAAAGAAAACGAGGTGGTAAGACAATTCGGACTAACGTAATCTGCCACACGATGTGGCGCCAGGTGTAAAGAAAACGAGCTGGTAAGACAATTCGGACTAACGTAATCTGCCACACAATGTGGCTCCAGTTATAGAGCGGCGGCGTGCGTCACGAAATCTTTTTTTGAGCTTTCGCCTTGCCGGGCAACCCCTGTAGCTGCCTCCATCTATTCTGTAAATCCCAGCGCAGACTATTGTGCATCCTCGATAAGTCTGGTTCATGGGTCATATGATTCCTACGAAGCCATGACGCATGCTTCCTGCACGTCCTGCAGGTTATGTAGACACTATGTGTGTTGTGTCCCACACGTATGTTGTGCTCGGCGGCCACACATGCGTTCATCTCCGATGGCGAAACCGTTGGCGTCGATCCGTTCCACGAAACCACACTGGCTGACGAGGAACTGTGAACCGTCATCGGCGATGATGGCGCAGAGCTCGCTCCCTGCGCGAAGCTGTCCGGTGATGGGGGCGGTGCGGCTGGCGCTGCCGATCCGCTTGCTGATGATGAACTCTGGGCTGCGACGGCAATCATCGGCGGCTCCATGTAGACATCTCCGTCGACATCTTCGGGAATGGTAGGCTGTACGTTGTTGCGACGTCCAAGGTATCGTCCATCCCATCCTGGATATACTCCGGGCAAGGGGGTGTCCGCGTGCCCGGTGTGGTCGGCCTTGGACCCATTGCTGGTGTTGTTGATGGTCCCGATCTGGATGGGATTGGGGTCGCCTGGCCCAAATATCTCCTTCCGCACCACAAACCACAGCGCTGCGAACAATGTAAACCCGATCATGATCCCACTGAGCATCGCAATGAATGTCATGTAGTAGACCCAATATGACATCGGCACTTGCCATTCCTGTGGGGGGGGGTGTGCCTTCACGCGTCCGAGACATGTCATCAGCACTGAGGCAAGCATGGCGGCGCGCGGTTGCCTAGTGCCAAAGTTGTACTTCTTGGCCCCGAAGAAAGCGAGGAGCACTCCGGTCTCCATGATCTTGGTGAGCGCGTCGGCGACCATACTCCACGTAGGTATCCACGAGAGCCTCAGCTGGCTGTTGGGGTGAACCGTCTCCTTGATCATCGATGCCACGATGCGGAACCGCTTGTCCGTGGATTGACCCACGTCAGACTTGATCTGCGTCACCAGGCCGTTGCTGTCGCTGTAGATCTCCCCGGATCGTTTGGTGCTGAGGTCGTCGATCTGCTTGAGCGTCTTCTTCGGGTTGTAAGCCTCCGTAAGTAGCTGGCCGAACCACGTGCTCGACTCGGCGCCCTCCAGAGCGGCGTGGCCCTCGGCGGCCAGCGTCGACTTCACGGATCGCTTGACCGTGCCCGAATGCCAGGCCACAGGCAGGCACAAGTCATATCGTCCAGCCACGACGTCCCGTGGCTTGTGAGTTGGCCCAATCGCCATGCCCCACTGGCTCTTCACCCCGTCCACATTGGCGAAGGCCGCGTCGCTGAAACAGATGATGGTGCAAGTGCGCAGGTCGATGATGTTGCGCTTGATGACTATGGCGAAATCGGCGGACCCGTGCACGTAAGCGACGGTCTTGTTCAGCGTCTTGGCGTCGGCCACGGTGGCGGTGTTGGTGCGGCGAGCCGCAAGGCTCACCGGGCAGGCGATGTCCACTCGCGTCTGTACTGCGAGCCAAAGCAGTTGGCCGAGTGTGTGGCGATATCCCGAGACCTCCGAGGTGGTGAGCCGATCCTCTAGTGATCGTCCGCGTTGGGCGTTGAGTTCGATGAAATCCACCTGGGCGGCGGCCGTCGCCTGGGTAATGCGGAACTCCTCGTTGATCTTGTTGATTGTCCGGCCGCAGTACTTGATGATACCCTCTACCTTCTTGAGGTGCAGCCTTTTCTGCAAGGAGCTAATGACGCGCTTCCACTCGCTGGAGCTTCCGCGCTGGGCGATGAGGAAATCATCCACATGGGGGTGGATCATGGCAGCGAGCTCTTTGTCGTCGGAGAAGTAGTAAAGGCCCTTCTCGAGCTTGCTCTCGATGAGGCCGTGCTCCTGGAACACCTTCTGGGCGTAGAGGTACCACTGGCGTCCTGCATCTCGGGCACCATAGATGGCGCCAGTCGCCATCACGATCTCGCCGGGCAGCGTGCCTGGCGGCGGGTTCTTGGCTGGCATGCGTAGCAATAGCAGCCTCTCGATGTTGCCCGACTGCAGGTAAGCCGTCATCGCGTCGTACGACGTGAGGTCCCAGCCAAGCTGGGCGGCGGCAGCAAGCGTGAGGTAAAGCGCGTCCCTTGACCCGGTCGGCGCGTCCGCACGGATCTGGGACTTGTCCTCTTGACAGCCCTGGACGACAAGGCGGGCCTTCATGAGATTGGCGGCCTTCTGCGTGAGCACCCAGCGGGTACCAACTGGTCGTATTCCAGGGTGTCGCTGGGAGATCTCCTTCAATTCCTTGTGCGGTAGCTTCTTGTAGGCCCCGAACTCGGTCCACTTGGACCACTCGACCTTCATGGCCGTGTCATGAGCTTCTTGTCCTTGGCGGAGAGCTTGTCGTACTTGATCTCCTTAGCAGCGGCCTTTCCGGTGAGCATCACCTCCCGGAGTCTGATGGTCGAGTGCAAATCGTCGTCGTTGATCTCGAAGTAGTTGTCCAAGTAGAGGTCGGTCCTGAGTGTGTCTTCCGGCCTCTTGAAGCACTTGGGTAGGTCGTCCTTGAGACTCTCCAATAATTCCTTGCGCTTGATGGCCTTGCTGCGGTCGTCTGTTTGATCGTTTCTGTCGCGTTCAAGGGCGCGAGGTGCGTCCTCTCGTTGAGCTTGGCGCTGAGCCTTGTTGCCGCGTTGTCCTTCAGGATGTTGTGGTCTGCGGGCAAAGGCTTCTCTGCGATCTTCCTCCTCCGCGGCCTTGCTCCAGTCGCGTAGCCCTTCGGATCCGGAGCTGTCGGCATCCGATGAGTGTCCATCAGCTTCTGTGCGTCGAGCTCCTGGTGGTGGAAATCGTACCCCATCGCGTTCTTCAGGCTGTTCATCGTGTACTTCTGGTTGCATAGTGGGTTCTGGAGCTGGATCTTCAACGCGATCTGGGTCTTCTTGGGCTTGTATTTGAGCATGAGCAGGGTCATGAGCGGGGTCAGCGGCAGCAGCTGAGTCAGCAACAGGCGCCGGCAGCCCGGGAAGGTCTCCTCCCGAAGGTGCTGGTGCTGAACCGCTGCCTGAGGCGCCCCCACTGGTCGTATATTCTTCGTCTCCTTGCCGTCGGCGAATCCACTCAAGAGTAGCATGTGCGCGGCGATTGTGCGGAGCATCTTCGATGTTGCCGAAGTTGTGCTGCTTGATGGCCGTCGGCGGAGGTGGTAGTGCTGGCGGAACGTTGTTCCATCGCGGGCGTTTCTTCGGCGTTTCGCCCGTGAGGTCGATGAATGTATCTCCATCTCCTCCTTGGTCTGATGGTGGTAATCCGCCTCCACCGCAGTCTCCTCCTTCATGTGGTGATCCTTCGTCTTCTCCTCCTGGTCCTGGTGGCTGTGGTCCGTCAGGAGGTGGGGGCTGGTCAGCTGGTGGTTGTCCTGGCGGTGGTGGTGGCTGGTTGCCGTTCATGGCGTTGAGCACCTGTCCCCAGGGCACGAGCTCTGAGGCAGTAGCGTGGCGTAAGTGTCCTCGGTTGACCTTGACGGTGGTGGAACGGTGGCTGACCCATACATTTGATGTGCCCTCGAAGCCGATGATGATGCCGGGCCCATGCCACTGCAAAGCCCATCGCGCTTGGGCTTGCCGTTCCCTCTCCAGTAGTATACCTGGTCCCCCGTTTGATAGACATCCGACGCGTGCTGAGCTCCATCCGCACGCGATCGCGCGAGTAAGGCCCGTGATAGTGACTGGTTGAAACGCAGATGCTGGATTGACGTCTGGGCGGCCTTCACGAGGGCAATCCTCTCAGAGAAGGACTTGTCAGAGACCACTCTCTCGTGTAGCGAGAGCCTCCCAGCGCTGTCCAGCAGGCAGTAGGGTAGTTGAAGGCCACGTCCGAGTACCCACTGTGCCGGTGAATACCCACTGGCATTGATTGAGCTATTCATAGCCCAGCAGACAGCGGCGAGCAGCCACTGGATCTTGTGGGCGTTCGCGGGCTGATCGAACCTGATGCTGAACTGGTCGATCAGCTTCCTGGCGTGGACCTTCCACATGCCGCCGTGCCTTTCCACGGTGGCGTTCTGTTGCGGCGTAGCCGCGGCAGTAGTCATAAGGCGACAGCCCATGTCCTCGAGTTCTGTCGAGAACTCCCTCTCAAACTCGCCTCCTCCATCGAAAAGTACCCGTTGTGGCGCCCCAAACGGTGTAATCCAAATTTGCAAAAGCCTCGCGAATACAACCGAGGGGTGTCTTGAAGAAACTGTTCCACATAAGGTAAATCCAGAAGCGAGGTCGACCACATTGAAGAAAACCAACTGATTGCCGGCGTAGTCGGCGAGAGTGAACAAGTCCACTCCAATGGAATCATTGAAGCCCCTGTCTAGCTTGATTCTCCCAGGTAGATGAGGTAGGGGTCGCTGATGGGCGGCGCAGACTTCGCAGTGCAGGTTGAGTGCCATCTCAACCGCTCTTTGGGATCCACCAGTCACTCGGATGGCCCGGGCCAACGCGTCGTTGGCAGGGTGCCCCGTGTTGACGTGGAGCTGCAGCATGGCGGACTTGAGCGTCCGCTCCTCCGCTGCCGTCAAGGCTGGCTCTGCAGGGGCTGCCGGGGCGGGCGCTGTCCTCCTCGCGGCTCTCCGTCTCGTTGGTTCCGCGGGGTTTGCCTCGCGGTGCTCGGTCTTGTTCGTCTTGCGAAGCTGCTTGGCCAGCATAGCGACGAGCTTGTCGGTGTAGTTCTCGCTGTCCTTGGCGAGCTTGCCACGGGCCTCGACGTGTTTGTGTAGGCCATCGCAAAGCTTGTGCAGCGAGTTGTCGATCCCGTAGTGGTCGGTGATAATCCTCCACGGCTTCTTGATCGCGTCCCCGTTCTTTGTCTGCAGGCCGTAGGCGCAGCCATTGAAATCGACGATGCGCGGGAGCTGATCCTTCAGCTTCTTCGCGGTGTAGTTCTTCTTCTGATCCCAGCCGTCGCAGTAGCGCGGCCACTCGAAGGAGACCGCGAGCTGGCTGCCAAACTCCTTCCGCAGGCGGCTCATTGACGTCAGGAAAAGGTCGATCATCCTCGCGGAATACTTCCGGTCCTTCTCCAGCTTCTCGGCCTTGCGGGGGTCGATCTTCAGGATGATGCGCTGCAACGCGGTCCATGGCGTGCATAGAAATGCGGCGTGGACCCGTGCACTCTGGCCCTTCCGCAGATTCTTCCGAATCTTGTCCTCGAGCTTCTCGACGATGGGCTTCCGAGAGAGGTCGTATCCAGGAAGACCGCAACGTACAGCAGTCCTCCACTCTCAGTCCACTTCGCACTGAGCTTGCTGTCAGGGTTGCAGCACCACTCGTAGAGGATGGTGGCGTTGCTCGAGATTCCGCTCGAGCTCGTAGTTGACTTGGCCAGGTCAGCCTTGAGCGCCTGGCTGACTGTGTGCGGCTTAATGCCGCTCTTGTTGGTGACGATGGCCGACCGCTTGCCGGCGGTCAGCTGCAGCTTCGTTCCTTTCTTGAGCTGACGTACCTTCATCTGCTCTTCCTCCACGATGTTGACCTCCTTCGGGTCATTGTCGTTCTCGATGTCCAGCGTGACCGAGTTGCCGAAAACACACTCGGAGCAGAACCCGAGGTGGCAACAGTCTGTGTAGGACTTGGTGCCGCAGGCCACGCAATCGTCGAGGGGCTCGGCGATGCAGGTAGTAGCCGAAATCGTTGTTGGAGCAAACGTCGGCGGTGCGACCGCCGTCGAACAGCAGACCAACGCAGAGCTTACGGCGGCCATGAGCCTTGAGCTGCCACCGCGTCGCTGTTGAAGTCGTCTAGGTACGTTGAGCTCCTTCTTGGGGATGAGTCTCGTGATGTTCTCGAGCAAATTGCTCGCCTTCGTAGTGAGGTTGACCGTGGGCTTCTGGGCTGGCCGCTTGGCGATGCCTTTAGTACTGACAGCCTTCGGTCCGAACTCGTGGCCCGCGCCCTTGATGGCGAGCCAATCCTCCGGGTGGAGGTCGATCGCGGGATGTCCCGCGCTGCTCGTGATGAGCTTCTGGGAATGGTTCCCGATGCGGATCTGTTCCCGCCAGAGCGAGATGTCGATCTTGCTCGGCTGAATGAAGTCCCGGCCGATAAGCAGGCCGAGCGTGGGACTGTCCACGACGCTGAATATTATGCGACCAGCGCGTCCACACAGGACGAGTGGGGCTGTGACGCGCAGCTTGCTCGGGAGCGTGCCGCCGTTCCCGAACCTGTAGACTTCGTTCTCGGGCTCCTCCAGGATCTGGTCGGCCAGACCCATCTTGGTGAGCTCCTCCTTGTACTGCTTGTGCCAGCTGAGCCCGCCAACGCAGAAGAGACAGGCAGTGTCGATCACGCCGACGCCGTCGTCGTTGGGCTTCTCGCCAGCGTTGGTGGTATTTATGGTGGGCAAATCTGGTACCACGCGCTCGGAGACCAGAGTCTCGGGGGGCGGAGTGATCGGACCTTCTGGATGAAGAATCACTTCTTCGTCACCGAACTCCACGTGGTTCTGATCGTGGACCTGCTCGGTGATGTTGGCCTGGCGGTGCGAGCGACCTCCGCCGCCTCGTCCTCCGCCCTTCTGCTTAGAATTCGGGGCGAACTTCCGAGCACCTGGTGTCGGGCACTCCTTGTCACCGGTCCAGTGCCCCGCCTCGCCGCAGTCCCAGCACTTGGAGTTATTCTTGCGCTGGTCCACGCGGCCTTGTAGCTTGCCCGCGGGTCGGCGCTCGGGCGATGCCTTCCCGCGGCCCTTGATAGCCTCCCGGGCCGACCGCATGGTCGCCATGGCCTCGGGAACCGCGGCGAGTTCCGCCGCGGCAGCCTCCACCTTGGCAGAGTCGTCCCGGTCGAACACCTCGCCGAGGTCGTAATTGGACTGCTCCAGCTCGGCGCTGAAGGCCTCGAGCTCCTGGCGCACGATGTCCTGGACGTCTGCCTCCGTGTCATTGTCATCGCCGTCCTCCGAGTCCTCGTGCTCGTCTTCTGGCTCGTCAGCGATGTTGGCTGAACGTGCTCGACTTGGCTGTGAGCGCTGCCAACTGCTATTTGATCGCTGCGGCCATGATCGCGACGGCAAGCTTGCGTGTCGTTCCGATGTATGGATATCGGGGAACATGCGCACCAGCAGGCCCCTGATGCGCTGAAATGAGTAGTGCTCGTCCGGCAAGTTGCCCACGACGCGCTCACGGCGCTCGGCCGTGAGCCCAGCCTTGCGTAGCAGGAACCAGCCGGCCACGTCGTCAAGCGTAGTGAGGTCAACCTCGTTCTCGCGTAGTTGCTGTAGTCCCGCTTCGAATCGCACGAGCCAATCCGTCGTGCGTTCTCCACGGCGGCGATGGTGCTGAGTCGACTCGAAGAACTTTTCTAGCGTCTCTCCCTTCTGCACCGGCTTCTGCTGGCCTAGGTTTGTCTCGAGGTGTTTCAGCACGTTCTCGATGCCCTTCTGGTTGCGATCGCGCTTCTTCTCGTTCGCATCCTCGATGCCGTCGTCCGGCGGCGGGTGGAGTTCCTGCTCCGTCATATTGAGAGCAGCCGACCTGGCGGTACCCGTCAAACGCAGGACTAACTTTGAAGCCAAACTTTGTGTCACTTCTAAGTTCTCACTGAGCTTCCATAATTTTACCTCTTGCTTGTAATCTCGCCACTTCGCTGGATCTCCATTCCAGCTTGGTATCACTGACTGGTTGTGCGTGAACTCCGTCATCCTGTCTATGAATGGACTGCAAGAAATACCAGACCACGAAATGAAGTCGAAGTTAAACTCGATGCCGTAATCGATGTCGGCGCCTGCCGTGTCGATAAACTGGTGGGAAAACTCGATGCCGTAATCGATGTCGGCGCCTGCCGTGTCGATAAGCTGGTGGGAAATGACACCGTCGTAGGAGAAGTATGTGTCGGAGACGTAGTCGCTGGCGTCGCTGACGCTGGCGTTGAGGAAGTATGTGGCGTCGCTGACACCGTCGTAGAGGAAGTATGTGGCGTCGCTGACACCGTCGCAGGAGAAGTATGTGGCGTCGCTGACACCGTCGTAGAGGAAGTATGCCGCGTCGCTGACACAGGCGTAGGAGAAGTAGCTGTCGTCGCTGCTGAGGGTGGGAAAGAAGATGGAGTTGCTGGCGTCGCTGACGCTGGCGTTGGAGTTGGCAGGGATGTAGGCGTAGTAGGCGTAGTCGCTGGCGTCGCTGACGCTGGCGTTGGTGCTGGCGTCGCTGACGCTGGCGTAGATGCTGGCGCTGAGCAACAGCGCGAGGAGGCCGCTGGGCTTCGATTCCAATATGGAGTGCGACGTCGCAGACGTCGTCTTGAGTATACGGCCCCGCGGGCCGGGATAGCGAGCCTCGCTCCAAGCTACCACTGTGATATGGATATCGCTGATATCGTTTGTCGAATGATCACGCGGCGAGCACTCTGCGTAGCTCTAAGGCCAAGGGCCCTAGTTTGAAACAAAATGGCGGCGACAAGGCGGGCGTGAGAGATAGAGCGGGGAAGCTGGGAAGGAGCGGGCAAAGCACGGGGAGTGAGCGGGAATCACACGATCAATGTCCTGCAGCATGGGGCCGTCTAGACTAGAGGATGCGGTGGCTCGTTGCCCCTCGGTAAGGAACTGCAGCGCCGATTTGGTATTGGAAGAAGCAAAACACCCTCAGCCTACCCTCAGCGGCCCACCTGGGCAAGGTTGAAATGCATGTTGAATTTATTCCCTGCTTCTGCGAGTCCCTGGGCCTGCCCTTGTCGGCGGCCGCTTCCCCCTGCCCCTTGCGGGGCCGTGCTGCGTTCAGCATGTATCGCACCAGCGATGCCGAGCATTGTAGTCTTGGCTGCACGTGTCGCAACTGTCTTTCTTGCCCCCCTTGCCCGTGGTGCCGCGTGGCGCGGTGGGGGCTCTGGGGTTGCCTCTTCGGATTTGCCTCGCCGTCGCCGAGGCGGTGGCGTCAATTCGCCCTCGTGTTTCTCCTCCTCGCCATCCCTGGGCGGCGCTGACCTGAGCGCGTCGTGGGGGTTCGGCCCGTCTGCCGGGCAGGCTGCCCTGGCCGGCGGGCTGGTCAGCCCCGAGCCCTGCCGCTCCAACCTCCGCCTCGTAGTCGTCCGACTCGCCCCACGTCGGCACCTTCTGCCAGCGCGACCGCAGCAGCGGCGCGGGCAGCCCCGGGGCTTCGCCGTGGCCCTCTCCTTGGCTTCGCCGGCGGCGCCGCCTCTCTGTCAGTGGCGGCGCTTGTGCACAGGCTGCTCTCCTCCTCGGAGTCATAGCCGTCCTCCACCTCGACGTCGCCGCTGCCGGATCCACCTCCAAGCTCCGTGGTGCAGTAGGAGGATCGCGGTGCTCAGCTCCTCCACGGTCGGCTCCAGCCCGGCTGGCCGCGCGTCTGCGCAGCTGCGTGTTCTCACCCGTGTCGACGGGCTGCCAGGGCGGACCAAGGTGACCTCCGTGGGCTGCACCGGCGCCACCTCGTCGTGGCCGGAGAGGCACTGGCCCGTCTTGTGCCATGGGCAGCGGGTTCCACTTCGGCATGGTGCCCGCTCCTCCACTGGTGCCAGTTCTGCATGTGCACGGAAGCCCTTTCCCTGCGCTTGCCATGGGCATCACGTTCCGTTTCTGCCTTGCTCTGGCCCCGGGTGTGCGGCCTCGACGACGATGATGCCGGCGTGCGCACACGTCCACCGAATGAGCATGGGCTCGAGCAGCGGCTTCTTTCTCTGCCTTGGAGCGCTGAGGCTGCGCCTCGTAGAAGTTGTGCTACTCTGCCTCGGAGTGATGCGGCTCCGCCTCGTCGAAGTTGTCCTCCTTTGTCGCCGTTTCGCAGCCCGGAGGCTCCGTCCCCATGACTGCGATGACGATGACGACGACGACGACGACGACGGCGACGACGGGGACAACGGCCACGGCCACGGCCACGGCCACGGCCACGGCCACGGCGACGGCGACGGCGATGGCGATGGCGATGGCGTCGACGCGAGGGCGACGACGACGACGGCGACGACGAAAATGTGAAAACGACGACGTCGACGATGTCGAAGAAAACGACGAAGGTGACAGTAATGACTGTGACGGCGTCGACGACGGTGACGGCGATGTCCATGACGGTGACGGCACCGACGACAGCGAACACGACGACGGCGACGGCATCGGCGATTGCGACGGCAACGACGACGATGGCGACGGGGACTGCGTCGTCGAAGACGTCGACGACGTCGACGAGGGCGGCTGCGGCAGAGGGCGAAAATTATGAAATCGACGACGACGTCGACCACGACAACGGTGACGACGACGACCACGAAAACGGCGACAACGGCGGTGACGACCGTGACGGCGACGACGAAAACGACGGCACCGCAGCATTACCCCACAACCTCAGGGAGGAGGGAACCGCACCATCACCCCACCCCAAGAGAGGGAAGCTGGCGGAACTCGGGGCCCTGTATCCGAGTTGCGCCCTATTCTGCTGTCCCGCCGATGCCCGCAAAGTCTGGCATATGGCCCCCTTTCCTTCTTGGCTTGCGCTCCCTGGCCCCCCTTCGTCCGCGCACATGCCTCGGGGCATGCTGCGCCAGCTTCCACGTCTTCCTAGCCCCCTTCGGTGCACCCGGGAGGACGCCAGGAAGGAAAGGGGTCTTGCGGGTCCGCGGGTCCTGAGGTTCTTGCCGCCCCGGGCCTTCCTCGGGCCCTTGGGCCGTCCAAAAACAACTCAGGGGCCAGGACCCGCTTTCTTCTGGGCCCATCTCCTTGCTGCCACTGGAGGCTTCGGCGGTGGCGCTGGGCTCCGACTGGACTCCCATCGAGGAGCTCGCCTCCTTGCCAGACCTTGCCGCAGGTTCGAGGTTCGAGGGCGTTCTCGTAGGTCAGGGCGGGCTCTGTTTCGGCCTCGGGATGCTTCCCAGCAGCGGCGCCACTTCAAGGGCCATCCGAGGATGCCTGACTTATCCCGAACGGCCGCCACAGATCCGAGTTGTGCCCCGAAAGGCAGACCCTTTCTTGGAAAACAGTTGAAGACAGTGCTCCGGCGATGTTCGGCTTCTGTGGCTATTCTCGGGCTTTCTCGGGGGTGCTCTCGGAAGGGCGCCTCGGGGGCCCGCTTTCCATCGCATGCTGGCATGGCCACGTTCCTGGAATCGGTCGTTCGGATGTTTTCTCGGATGTTCGAGGGCTCTTCGCGGCGATCCCGGAGAGGCTTCCAGATGGGCTTTTGAGGGGGAGGGTCTCGGGTCACCCGCACCGGTGCAAGCATTGACCAGATGTATGACGTGTTGCGAAACCCAGCAGTCCGTCCAGGCACATTTCACCATGCGAGTTGTCCTGATCAGGTGACATGTCGATTAAGGAATTAGCCGTTTTCGGTACGCGAGAGGGCGTCGCGGCCGTCTTTTTTGCGGGTCCAGGTCCGCCTATTTTGGTCCCAGGCCGTTTTCACTAAAGGGAGGTGTTTTAAAGAGGACCAGACAGGTGAATCGGCAGCCAAGCCCAAGCTTGGAATCAGCCTCAGCAGACCCAGGAGTGGGACATGCGCGGATGTTTCTCTGTGGGAGTGCCGTGTACGTTTACAAGAGCCATCTTGGGGCTTTCGTGGAGTTTTTGGAACATTCGGGGTCCTCTTGGGGCCTTCTGGGAAGCTTTGGAGATTGTAAAGAACATCGATCAAAGAAGTGGGGCCCCCAGTCGGCGTCGGCCTTCCTGAGCCCAATGGATAGCTTCTCGAGCCCATTTTAGGACGCTGCCGGGGCGCTCTTGGGCACGTCTTGGGGCCGTATGGAAGCCCCGTGGGCCGATTCCAGGGGCTCTCCTGGCCACATTGGAGCCATGTTGAGCGATCGAAGCAGTGACAGGGCGGAAAGGGAAGCATCAGTCATTTTCGCAGGCCTTTGACGGATACGCAGATCTTGGCATCTCGGGGGTATCGGTTGGACGCTCCGCGGATATTCGGTTGCTCCTCTTCTTCTTCCTCCCTTTCCTCCTCCTTCTCCTCCTCCTCCTCCTCCTCCTCCTCTCCTCCTCCAAGCAACTTGGGCCACATCGGAGCATATTGCGCCATCTTGGGGCCCACGTTGTAGCGATATTGGGCCATCTTGGACGGTCTAAGTGGTCCCCGCTCCCTTCCCTCCCCCCTTGTCAAGACCCAGGAGAGGTGGGGCAAGAGGAGGGGCCAAT
>CAUYUJ010009557.1:1094683-1159683 GCA_963575745.1 Prorocentrum cordatum | reverse complement strand
TCGAGTTTTGAATCTGCGCAAGGTGAACCACAAGACGGGTTTACATTCGATGTGCGAATGCCTATATGGATGTCACCCTGAGCTCTCCACCCGAAGAACATGCTCAGGGAGAGGCCTCCACCGGGAGGTCGGTGTCGGCCTCGGTCCGTGTCGTGCAGTTTGCTGGACTTGGGGAGGCGGCGGATCGGAGGCTGTGGGGTGAGAAGGTCTCAGGAGGCTGAGGAGGAGGAGCAGGAGGAGCAGGAGGAGCAGGAGCAGGAGGAGGAGGAGGAGGAGGAGGAGGAGGAGGAGGAGCAGAAGGAGCAGGAGGAGGAGGAGGAGGAGCAGGAGGAGGAGGAGGAGGAGCAGGAGGGGCAGGAGCAGGAGGAGGAGGAGGAGGAGGAGCAGGAGGAACAGGAGGAGCAGGAGGAGGAGGCCTCATCCAGGAAGTCGGTGCCGGTTTCGGGCCGCGTCGTGCGGCCTGCGCGTGGGGGGGGCGAGGCTGCGCGAGGGCGACGGCGCGGCGCGTGGCGGCTGTGGGCAGGGCCGGCTTTCAGTCGGTCACGTCCCTCTACAGGAGGAACGTTCAAGAATAGATTTTTCCTGCCATGTTAGATCATTGTTTGATTGGGCTTGTCCGTCCGCCTGAAGGAGGACCAGCCCGACCTAAGGCTGACTCCATTCAGACAGCATGCGTGGCGTCTCACCCTACGGAGGCGGAGACAGGTTGGAGGGTGTCCTGCGGGTTGTGCCGTGGTTGTCCTGCGTGTTGTTCGGCGTGTTGTGCCGTGGATTGGCCCGTAGTTGTCGCGTGAGGTGTCCCGCGGGTTTCGCGGATGTTCTGGGGGTAACGCAAGTCGATTTGCGAATGTTTTGTGAGTTGTGTCGCGGGTAATTCCGTGGTTGTTCACGTCCAACGCAATCGGAATACAATGGAACTGTTAATCGAGTTGCACATCCAACCGCCACTCGGAATGCACTTCCAATGACAATCGGTAAGGACAATAGCATGCACATCCAATGGCCATCCACTTGGACATATGGGTAGTGAGGTCGATAGATAGTGGAGTCGGCGGGCAAATATAGTGCGGTCGGTAGATCGGTCATACTATCAACATATAGTGAGATCGGTAGACGTGTCGCGAGACCGTTCTTCAGTGAGAGGGATAGATACAGACGAACATGGGAGATCTGTTTATTGCGATTGAGATCGATACAGACACGTCGAGATGCACATCTACGTACATACATATTTAGAGAGAGAGAGAGAGACAGAGATCTCGGACCAGATCCGGCGCACATCGCAAACCGAAGGCTGCACCCATTCGCGTCACATGTCTTTTTCACGCGAAGGGTGTCCTTTGATTAGTGGGTTTGATCGGGACCCCTGAGGCACACATGTAAGACTGGCCGAAGGCCAACCACCAGGATTTGGGAGAGCAATCGGCTGGGCAACCATCAGGACAACCGTTGCCGCCCATCGAGTAACCTCAATCGGTTTATCTATCTTTCGATTCCACGATCTACCGATCTCATGATCCATCGAAGACGCCTACAGCGAACCACCGCAGCCCCCTGCCTTTCAGTAGCGCCTACGTGGACGAACGTTGCGGCCAGAGCTCGGCCAAGCTATCAGACTACGTGCTCCCCCAGCCGTTGTGGAAACGTTTTGATGAACATTTGTGGACAGAAGAGTGACGAGGAGAAGGGGGGAGAAAGGAGGATGAGGAGATCTCTTGGGAGCTTCTCGGAGTAGGTACTCTTGAGGCCTCCTGGGAGCTTCCTGGGGGCCTCTTGGAGGCCTCGTGAGGGCTTCTGGGGCCTCTTGGGGGCTTTTGGAGGCTCCTTCGGGGGCTCTTTGACCGTCTGAGGGCGTGCCTGGCCCGTCTGACGCCGTCGGAAGCCGTCTTTCGGGCCTCCTTGGGCCGACTCTGGGCCCTCTTGGGGCGCTTCAGGGCAGTCTTGGAGACCATCTTGGGCGTCTTGGAGGTCTCCTGGGCCGTCTTGGGGGCCCCTTGGGCCGTCAGGGGCCATCTCGGAGGCCTCTTGGGCGTTCTTTGGGCCATCGTGGTGGCCTCTGGGGTCGCCTTGGGACGCCAGAAAGCCGAAAAGTGGCAAACGCCAAAATCCTTCAAACATCTTTGGGGAAAAAAACTGAATTGGGCATTTTCGGGCCTTCCTGAAGGTCCTCCTGGAGGCCGCTTGGGCCGTCTTGGAGGCCTGTTGGGTCGTACTGGGCGTGGTCATCTTGGGGGATCTCGGCCCGTCTTGGAGTTATTTTCGCCGTCTTGGAGGCATCTCGGCTGCCATCTTGGGCCATCTTGGCCGGGGACTGTTTGTTGTGCACGTTGAGGTCTTTTATGCGGCTTTCCAGATGGCCGGCGGGGCGTTGGGTCGAAGGCCGTTTGGAATGCTGAACCAAAATTTGGCACGCCGTGCACCCCCATGGCAAGCCACAGGGGGCGGCGGATCTGGTGGCCTTCGGCCCATCCCACCATGCTCGGGTTGTCGGTTAGAGGCCCCCTGATTGCTTGTGAGAATATATTGGGAGACCCCTCTCGGAAGCCTCTGGGTGCGTCTCGGGGGCCTCTTGGAGGCCTCTGGGGGCTCCTCGGGGGCCTCTTGCGAGCTCTTGGGCCATTCTGGAAGGATATTGGGCGCCCGTTGGGCCGTCTTGGACGCTTTGCAGGTCAAACAGGTTGAGGACTTTGGCATCTTGAGCCGCCTTTCATGGCCTCCAAGACGGCCCAGGAGGCGCCCAAGAGGGCTCGAGGACGGTCCTAGGGGCCGTCTTTGGCCATGGTGGACATGCATGCCCCGAACAGAGCGCTGCTGGTCTCTGGAAAATTTACGCGAGTCACTCCCAACAGTGCCCGAGAGTGCCCGCAACTCCCGGTTGTAGGCCCTTTACAGACTATTTACCACACTTAATTCGGATAGCCCGAAAGGTCTTGAGGAACTCCCAGCTCGCGCCTCAGGGCACGGCGGTAGATACATGACTCTAAAGCGAGCTGGGGGACGTAAGGAGTGGAAGCGAGGGTGCACCCGCGGCCGCCTTGGCTCAAAGCGGCCGGCCGCCTAGATTCGATTGCGACTCACCGCGAGGCACACTATCGCTATCAAAACTAAAAGGTATTCCCGCTTACTTGAGATGACATTTCCTCTTGCATTGGGATCTTCGCTGCTACGATAGAACCGAACTGGAGCCTGGCTTCGCCTGAGGCGAAGCTGTTGGCAGGGCCTCCCAGCCCCCTTTTTTTTCAAACTTGGTAGCGGAGCTGGCCTATGGTGGTCAGCTCTAGCTCTACTCCTCACCATCCACGGCACTAAATGGTGGACTACAGATATGGTGGAACATCAGGGTGCACTGGCACTACGCGGAGGAATGTACATAGATACGCAGTACCGCAAGGAAGCTTGCAGCGACACCTCTGCGTCAGCGGAAGTCTCTTACTCATAGTCTACATCTCTGCGTTATTACACTCCTGAAGTCCACCCACCTACTCCAATTGGCAATTTCTTCGAAGACATCACGCATGGAAGCACGCGATACGATATACTGCCGCCTCCGACCCTGCGCAGACTTACGACGACAAAACACAAGTCTCCACCGATTACACCCGAATACGACCTACGAGGCCATTGGATTGGGGTCACTATCTCTGGGCTCGTATGGGTCGCTCTGGGATGTGCGGTGGGACATATGCGGGGCGGTGACGACGCTAGAACGACTGGCCCCAATTGGGATCCTGCTGGTCAGGTACCATTTCGCGAGTTTGTCCGCGAGGTAGACGCCTGGATCCACGTGACCATGACACCCTCCCAACAGGCCGCCGCAGTACAACGCGGTCTTGGAGGGCTCGCACGGACCAGAGCCACGAGAGCCCCCCCCCCGCAGTCATCCATGTTGGTGTCAATATAGCTGGTCGCCACACCGACGGCGTCACCTACATTATGTTCCTCTTAAGTACGAAGTTCGAGAACCTGGAAGGGGAACGTTTACTTAACTCCGGCACGGTTTTCATTGACTCTCGTGTCCACGCGGGAGAACTAATCGACCAGACGTTAGCTCGGATCGAGATAGTCCGCTATGAAGCTGAAACCGCCCGCTTCAACATCCCCAACTTCCAGATATTAGCAGCAATATTACTCAGAGATCTTGGAGTGGGGGTGTCGCGGACACAGCAACTCCTGCAGCCTCTGAACCACCATATACCGAGGGACCAAGCACAATTTGATGCTGTCCTCGAACGTATGAGGTCATATGCTCACATAGCTGTGAGAGGACCCCTGGCAAAATTGGTGGTATTTTTTAGTCGGTGTCACCGAGCCGAGACCTTCCATGCAGAGGCCAACGCAGGGCGACATGCTAACAACGCCTGGAACGATGATATGCCGCCGACTGAGACCACCACATTGTTGGCGCAGAATGGCGGAGCGGCCTCGGGGTCTCAAGACCCCTGGGCCAGATCTAGGGGACCACCCGATGCGGTCTTCCCTGTGCAAGCAATGACACTAATGGGCTCTGCGGGGCAACCTGCCGAGTCCGACTTCGACTCCGGCACCGATGCCGATGCGTCTTCTGAGGATGAAGCTACCGCTTTGGACGACTCTGATATGCCCACATACCTTTTCCGAAGAGCAGCAAGCTCAGAGGTTCTTGTTGGGCTATCAAAAGCACAAGCGTCGTTGGTGGAGATTCATAGAGGAACCAGTCAGAAGGGCAAGACGCATGGCACGGCGGACACTCAGAGGAAAAGGCAAGGGTCGAAGGAAAGGCAAAGGTAAGCGTCGACGACTACACGGTTGAGGCATACTTGCATTCCTAGCGCCTCTTACTGGGACCCAGTACGCAGAAATGTTTGAAGGTGCTGGCAGGAACCGTAGGCATACATCAGGTAAAGGTAAAGGACGACGAGGAAATCCAAAGGATGCCAACGGTAAAACCGTGGAGTGCGACATATGCCCCCAAGGCGATGGAAGAGGCAGGGGTCCGTCAATACATTTGGCTCAAACGGGCTCCGACATGCAGTGCGTCGACTGGGAGTCGCTTTTGGCCGACCCTGCTGACGGCTCAGCCACAGTCATTCATTTCATGGCTGCTTGGTATCTATGTGCCAGTATGAACCTCGAGAATTACGCCGGCGAGCTGTTCGAGGACGTGTTTCACTGGCCACGGCGATATCGATTTGGCAAAGTGGCTGGGTGTACCCCTCGCATGGCAAACTGCAGATATTGAGGATGTCAAGAACTCCCACATGACCGTCGAAGGTGATTTTGACATGGCGGGGGCGCCCGCGGACTCTGATTCTACCATTCCCGCGACGGATGAAGAAGCACATGCCGTGCTTTATCCTCGGGTGCTTGGAAATCCAACAAACATGGAATGAATCGATGGTCATCCATTGCGGGGAAGCCCGCGTGACGCTGGTGACCTATCTGAGCGTATTCAGCATGGGCTTGGACATAATGAATAATTCAGTTTTCTTTTGTTGCGTCAGATCGGCCCGCTAGCAGTCCGAGGCAATCGCCGAGCCGCGTGCCCTTCATGAGGGAGAAGGAATATCACGACGACCCAAGTCTTCCGCCAATGGACGACGAGGACGAACAGGGAGATGATGACCGCGTGGCACGTCGCGGTCGAGCTCCTAGTTTCTCACCGGATCGGGCGCGAGCCCGCTCAAGTGGTGCTCGTTCGAGCGGCTCCCAGCGCCCTCATCTTCCTGAAGCGGGGGCTTCGAGTGGCCCGCCAGGGGGGGCGCCAAGAGCGTATACTCCCACAAGGAGAGGACGTCTGCGGGGAAACCCGCCTCAAGGTCATCAACGTCGCGGAGAAGGAGATTCAGAGTGTGAAGCACAGCGTTTAAAGGTTGGGATGCATCTGGAGTGGCCCGTCAGCGCATGCCTGCTGATCAGATGGAATACTGGTTGAACAGAGGTTGGAACGAACATCGGATCCGACACGGGCATTCTTCGCCAAGCCAAGCGAAATGATGCTAGCGAAATCATTCGCTCGAAGAAGGGACATACCAAATCGCAGGGAAAGCTGATCGCGCGTGATCATAGAGGGGCCACCATCGAGGATCGAAAGCGTTGCCGAGGCGTTTGCTGCACATGCCCCAGCTATGCCGGTCACAGGCTTGGCTGCTCCATGAGACGCCCATCAAGAAGCCCGAATTTCACCAGAACGCCGTGGGTTTGGTCACATGGAGATGGTCGGGGCTATTGTGCTGACCCTAACAAGACGCCATGCGACAAGCGGCTGACGGAAAATGACTACCTCCCTGCCGCAGCGACGCTGCTGCCCGCGCTGACGAAGGTGCACGCGCGCGCCCAAGAGTGCGCAACATCCTGTTGAAGCGCCCCGCCCTCACGTTGGATTCAGAGAAGGGATATTTGAAGAGCGCCCTCAGCGCGGACAATGTTCGCAGGCCGAGGTTCCAGTATGGAGAACTACGCGAGGTGTCTGAGTGGCTGACAACAGCCCTTCGTCACAAACCATTTCACAAGGGTCACTTGTCAGGCAGCTTCATTCGCTAAGTTACGGCATATGTCGTTTACGACGGTTGGGCAGACTTATCTCGGCTACTCAATACATGGCCTGCAGAAGAATGTGAAAGGTACTGCCCCAAGCATCTCGACACGGTACGCCGCCTGCTTAAACGTCGTCAGTGGGCGTATCAGGCCCAAGCTGCCTTGGAGCTCATCGGCATGATAGACGAGTCTGGAATGACAA
Organism: Prorocentrum cordatum; assembly: GCA_963575745.1. NCBI lineage: Eukaryota > Dinophyceae > Prorocentrales > Prorocentraceae > Prorocentrum > Prorocentrum cordatum. The sequence continues at coordinate 1,152,968 of CAUYUJ010009557.1, read as the reverse complement.
AGAACAGGCTGCATAGTAAGAGGATGAGGTGTTCTGATATGACCTGCGACGCCTACTCCATCCGCCCGACCAACGGGCGCTGCGGCCCTGGCCTCGGGTGCCCCGAATCCTTATATCCGAGCACCACTGACCTATCAGCTCCTGGGGCACCTCGGTATTTCACTCATGGAGCTCAATGGGAGAATCTACCAAGTATTCTCAGCATTGGGCTATCTTGTCGCGCCGACGACACCAGTAAGAAGAGGGGCAGACAGTGCGTGCATGGATGCCCATACCTTCCTGGTGACAATAGAATCCAATCTGGTTTACGCATGGATTCTGAGGTCCTCTTCATGGTTAGCTGGGAGAACTTGATTCGGGGCAACATTCCAGTATGGCGCTCGGCGAATGATATCGTCATGACAGCAGGCCGTAATGGTAGGATCCCCCCACACACACACACACACGCATCGTCCAGTTGATCGGGGTCTTGTCAAATCGCACTTCTCAGCGCAATCGCGCGGGGCAGGCGTGGATAAGTCTTTATATGTTTGAAGGGCGGCAACCAGCCGTACACGAGTACTAGGATTGATGATATGTACGAGACTCGCAATGATGCATCATTTTTGAGGAATTGGATTATTCCATATACCCCCTACAACTTGAAGTGTCCCGATCCGCTTCCGACTGTATTCTCACATGTGCCCATGATGAACGCATGCCATGCGGGGGCACCTGCAGGGGGGTCTGGTGGATCATGGATGCAGGTTCCGAGCGCTGATGCGACGGGTATTACGCCGAATCGCATTACGCCTACTGACACGTTCTACGCTAATGACCCGTGGCGTGCCCAGGTTCAACAGGTGCCAGTACTTGCAGGGCATCTTGCTTCGCTCGCTCCTATGAGCAGAGCTGCTACACCATGTGGTACTCCACAGAGTGCCAAGAGCAACAACAATCTGCAGGCGAGACTCCAAAGTATCCGTATGGATCCGCAGCTCTACCAGGCTCTACAGGCAACATCGCCATTTGCATCGCCACGCCCAATTGCGGGGCAACCTGCTATTCCAGACCAACACGCCACACAGAGAAGTTTAGTTGGTCTGCAGGAGTGGATGTACTGGCAGATGCGCGAGGCCGCTCAGAGCACGCGGAGGGATGGCATAGACCTCCCTAGTGCCAACTGGACGCCGCCGTGGGAGTATGTTCCGGATGTTACTATCAACGTATAGTGAGATCGGTAGACGTGTCGCGAGACCGTTCTTCAGTGAGAGGGATAGATACAGACGAACATGGGAGATCTGTTTATTGCGATTGAGATCGATACAGACACGTCGAGATGCACATCTACGTACATACATATTTAGAGAGAGAGAGAGAGAGAGAGAGAGAGAGAGAGAGATCTCGGACCAGATCCGGCGCACATCGCAAACCGAAGGCTGCACCCATTCGCGTCACATGTCTTTTTCACGCGAAGGGTGTCCTTTGATTAGTGGGTCTGATCGGGACCCCTGAGGCACACATGTAAGACTGGCCGAAGGCCAACCACGAGGATTTGGGAGAGCAATCGGCTGGGCAACCATCAGGACAACCGTTGCCGCCCATCGAGTAACCTCAATCGGTTTATCTATCTTTCGATTTCACGATCTACCGATCTCATGATCCATCGAAGACGCCTACAGCGAACCACCGCAGCCCCCTGCCTTTCAGTAGCGCCTACGTGGACGAACGTTGCGGCCAGAGCTCGGCCAAGCTATCAGACTACGTGCTCCCCCAGCCGTCGTGGAAACGTTTTGATGAACATTTGTGGACAGAAGAGTGACGAGGAGAAGGGGGGAGAAAGGAGGATGAGGAGATCTCTTGGGAGCTTCTCGGAGTAGGTGCTCTTGAGGCCTCCTGGGAGCTTCCTGGGGGCCTCTTGGAGGCCTCGTGAGGGCTTCTGGGGCCTCTTGGGGGCTTTGGAGGCTCCTTCGGGGGCTCTTTGACCGTCTGAGGGCGTGCCTGGCCCGTCTGACGCCGTCGGGGGCCGTCTTTCGGGCCTCCTTGGGCCGACTCTGGGCCCAAATTTGGAATGCTGAACCAAAATTTGGCACGCCGTGCACCCCCATGGCAAGCCACAGGGGGCGGCGGATCTGGTGGCCTTCGGCCCATCCCACCATGCTCGGGTTGTCGGTTAGAGGCCCTCTGATTGTTTGTGAGAATATATTGGGGGACCCCTCTCGGAAGCCTCTGGGTGCGTCTCGGGGGCCTCTTGGAGGCCTCTGGGGGCTCCTCGGGGGCCCCTTGCGAGCTCTTGGGCCATTCTGGAAGGATATTGGGCGCCCGTTGGGCCGTCTTGGACGCTTTGCAGGTCAAACAGGTTGAGGACTTTGGCATCTTGAGCCGCCTTTCATGGCCTCCAAGACGGCCCAGGAGGCGCCCAAGAGGGCTCGAGGACGGTCCTAGGGGCCGTCTTTGGCCATGGTGGACATGCATGCCCCGAACAGAGCGCTGCTGATCTCTTGACAATTTACGCGAGTCACTCCCAACAGTGCCCGAGAGTGCCCGCAACTCCCGGTTGTAGGCCCTTTACAGACTACTTACCACACTTAATTCGGATAGCCCGAAAGGTCTTGAGGACATCCCAGCTCGCGCCTCAGGGCACGGCGGCAGATACATGACTCTAAAGCGAGCTGGGGGACGTAAGGAGTGGAAGCGAGGGTGCACCCGCGGCCGCCTTGGCTCAAAGCGGCCGGCCGCCTAGATTCGATTGCGACTCACCGCGAGGCACGCTATCGCTATCAAAACTAAAAGGTATTCCCGCTTACTTGAGATGACATTTCCTCTTGCATTGGGATCTTCGCTGCTACGATAGAACCGAGCTGGAGCCTGGCTTCGCCTGAGGCGAAGCTGTTGGCAGGGCCTCCCAGCCCCCTTTTTTTTCAAACTTGGTAGCGGAGCTGGCCTATGGTGGTCAGCTCTAGCTCTACTCCTCACCATCCACGGCACTAAATGGTGGACTACAGCTATGGTGGAACATCAGGGTGCACTGGCACTACGCGGAGGAATGTACATAGATACGCAGTACCGCAAGGAAGCTTGCAGCGACACCTCTGCGTCAGCGGAAGTCTCTTACTCATATTCTACATCCCTGCGTTATTACACTCCTGAAGTCCACCCACCTACTCCAATTGGCAATTTCTTCGAAGACATCACGCATGGAAGCGCGCGATACGATATACTGCCGCCTCCGACCCCGCGCAGACTTACGACGACAAAACACAAGTCTCCACCGATTACACCCGAATACGACCTACGAGGCCATTGGATTGGGGTCGCTATCTCTGGGCTCGTATGGGTCGCTCTGGGATGTGCGGTGGGACATATGCGGAGCGGTGACGACGCTAGAACGACTGGCCCCAATTGGGATCCTGCTGGTCAGGTACCATTTCGCGAGTTTGTCCGCGAGGTAGACGCCTGGATCCACGTGACCATGACACCCTCCCAACAGGCCGCCGCAGTACAACGCGGTCTTGGAGGGCTCGCACGGACCAGAGCCACGAGAGCCCCCCCCCAGCAGTCATCAATGTTGGTGTCAATATAGCTGGTCGCCACACCGACGGCGCCACCTACATTATGTTCCTCTTAAGTGCGAAGTTCGAGAACCTGGAAGGGGAACGTTTACTTAACTCCGGCACGGTTTTCATTGACTCTCGTGTCCACGCGGGAGAACTAATCGACCAGACGTTAGCTCGGATCGAGATAGTCCGCTATGAGGCTGAAACCGCCCGCTTCAACATCCCCAACTTCCAGATATTAGCAGCAATATTACTCAGAGATCTTGGAGTGGGGGTGTCGCGGACACAGCAACTCCTGCAGCCTCTGAACCACCATATACCGAGGGACCAAGCACAATTTGATGCTGTCCTCGAACGTATGAGGTCATATGCTCACATAGCTGTGAGAGGACCCCTGGCAAAATTGGTGGTATTTTTTAGTCGGTGTCACCGAGCCGAGACCTCCCATGCAGAGGCCAACGCAGGGCGACATGCTAACAACGTCTGGAACGATGATATGCCGCCGACTGAGACCACCACATTGTTGGCGCAGAATGGCGGAGCGGCCTCGGGGTCTCAAGACCCCTGGGCCAGATCTAGGGGACCACCCGATGCGGTCTTCCCTGTGCAAGCAATGACACTAATGGGCTCTGCGGGGCAACCTGCCGAGTCCGACTTCGACTCCGGCACCGATGCCGATGCGTCTTTTGAGGATGAAGCTACCGCTTTGGACGACTCTGATATGCCTACATACCTTACCGAAGAGCAGCTAGCTCAGAGGTTCTTGTTGGGCTATCAAAAGCACAAGCGTCGTTGGTGGAGATTCAAAGAGGAACCAGTCAGAAGGGCAAGACGCATGGCACGGCGGACACTCAGAGGAAAAGGCAAGGGTCGAAGGAAAGGCAAAGGTAAGCGTCGGCGACTACACGGTTGAGGCACACTTGCATTCCTAGCGCCTCTTACTGGGACCCAGTACGCAGAAATGTTTGAAGGTGCTGGCAGGAACCGTAGGCATACATCAGGTAAAGGTAAAGGACGACGAGGAAATCTAAAGGATGCCAACGGTAAAACCGTGGAGTGCGACATATGCCCCCAAGGCGATGGAAGAGGCAGGGGTCCGTCAATACATTTGGCTCAAACGGGCTCCGGCATGCAGTGCGTCGACTGGGAGTCGCTTTTGGCCGACCCTGCTGACGGCTCAGCCACAGTCATTCATTTCATGGCTGCTTGGCATCTATGTGCCAGTATGAACCTCGAGAATTACGCCGGCGAGCTGTTCGAGGACGCGTTTCACTGGCCACGGCGATATCGATTTGGCAAAGTGGCTGGGTGTACCCATCGCATGGCAAACTGCAGATATTGAGGATGTCAAGAACTCCCACATGACCGTCGAAGGTGATTTTGACATGGCGGGGGCGCCCGCGGACTCTGATTCTACCATTCCCGCGACGGATGAAGAAGCACATGCCGTGCTTTATCCTCGGGTGCTTGGAAATCCGACAAACATGGAATGAATCGATGGTCATCCATTGCGGGGAAGCCCGCGTGACGCTGGTGACCTATCTGAGCGTATTCAGCATGGGCTTGGACATAATGAATAATTTCAGTTTTCTTTTGTTGCGTCAGATCGGCCCGCTAGCAGTCCGAGGCAATCGCCGAGCCGCGTGCCCTTCATGAGGGAGAAGGAATATCACGACGACCCAAGTCTTCCGCCAATGGACGACGAGGACGAACAGGGAGATGATGACCGCGTGGCACGTCGCGGTCGAGCTCCTAGTTTCTCACCGGATCGGGCGCGAGCCCGCTCAAGTGGTGCTCGTTCGAGCGGCTCCCAGCGCCCTCATCTTCCTGAAGCGGGGGCTTCGAGTGGCCCGCCAGGGGGGGCGCCAAGAGCGTATACTCCCACAAGGAGAGGACGTCTGCGGGGAAACCCGCCTCAAGGTCATCAACGTCGCGGAGAAGGAGATTCAGAGTGTGAAGCACAGCGTTTAAAGGTTGGGATACATCTGGAGTGGCCCGTCAGCACATACCTGCTGATCAGATGGAATACTGGTTGAACAGAGGTTGGAACGGACATCGGATCCGACACGGGCATTCTTCGCCAAGCCAAGCGAAATGATGCTAGCGAAATCATTCGCTCGAAGAAGGGACAGACCAAATCGCAGGGAAAGCTGATCGCGCGTGATCATAGAGGGGCCACCATCGAGGATCGAAAGCGTTGCCGAGGCGTTTGCTGCACATGCCCCAGCTATGCCGGTCACAGGCTTGGCTGCTCCATGAGACGCCCATCAAGAAGCCCGAATTTCACAAGAACGCCGTGGGTTTGGTCACATGGAGATGGTCGGGGCTATTGTGCTGACCCTAACAAGACGCCATGCGACAAGCGGCTGACGGAAAATGACTACCTCCCTGCCGCAGCGACGCTGCTGCCCGCGCTGACGAAGGTGCACGCGCGCGCCCAAGAGTGCGCAACATCCTGTTGAAGCGCCCCGCCCTCACGTTGGATTCAGAGAAGGGATATTTGAAGAGCGCCCTCAGCGCGGACAATGTTCGCAGGCCGAGGTTCCAGTACGGAGAACTACGTGAGGTGTCTGAGTGGTTGACAACAGCCCTTCGTCACAAACCATTTCACAAGGGTCACTTGTCAGGCAGTTTCATTCGCGAAGTTACGGCATATGTCGTTTACGACGGTTGGGCAGACTTATCTCGGCTACTCAATACATGGCCTGCAGAAGAATGTGAAAGGTACTGCCCCAAGCATCTCGACACGGTACGCCGCCTGCTTAAACGTCGTCAGTGGGCGTATCAGGCCCAAGCTGCCTTGGAGCTCATCGGCATGATAGACGAGTCTGGAATGACAAAGAACAGGCTGCATAGTAAGAGGATGAGGTGTTCTGATATGACCTGCGACGCCTACTCCATCCGCCCGACCAACGGGCGCTGCGGCCCTGGCCTCGGGTGCCCCGAATCCTTATATCCGAGGACCACTGACCTATCAGCTCCTGGGGCACCTCGGTATTTCACTCATGGAACTCAATGGGAGAATCTACCAAGTATTCTCAGCATTGGGCTATCTTGTCGCGCCGACGACACCAGTAAGAAGAGGGGCAGACAGTGCGTGCATGGATGCCCATACCTTCCTGGTGACAATAGAATCCAATCTGGTTTACGCATGGATTCTGAGGTCCTCTTCATGGTTAGCTGGGAGAACTTGATTCGGGGCAACATTCCAGTATGGCGCTCGGCGAATGATATCGTCATGACAGCAGGCCGTAATGATCGGATCCCCCCACCCACACGCACACTCGCATCGTCCAGTTGATCGGGGTCTTGCCAAATTGCACTTGTCAGCGCAATCGTGCGGGGCAGGCGTGGATAAGTCTTTATATGTTTGAAGGACGGCAACCAGCCGTACACGAGTACCAGGATTGATGATATGTACGAGACTCGCAATGATGCATCATTTTTGAGGAATTGGATTATTCCATATACCCCCTACAACTTGAAGTGTCCCGATCCGCTTCCGACTGTATTCTCACATGTGCCCATGATGAACGCATGCCATGCAGGGGCACTTGCAGGGGGGTCTTCTGGATCATGGATGCAGGTTCCGAGCGCTGATGCGACGGGTATTACGCCGAATCGCATCACGCCTACTGACACGTTCTACGCTAATGACCCGTGGCGTGCCCAGGTTCAACAGGTGCCAGTATGAGCAGAGCTGCTACACCATTTGGTACTCCACAGAGTGCCAAGAGCAACAACAATCTGCAGGCGAGGCTCCAAAGTATCCGTATGGATCCGCAGCTCTACCAGGCTCTACAGGCAACATCGCCATTTGCATCGCCACGCCCAATTGCGGGGCAACCTGCTATTCCAGACCAACACGCCACACAGAGAAGTTTAGTTGGTCTGCAGGAGTGGATGTACTGGCAGATGCGCGAGGCCGCTCAGAGCACGCGGAGGGATGGCATAGACCTCCCTAGTGCCAACTGGACGCCGCCGTGGGAGTATGTTCCGGATCCAAATCCTTCACCGGACAACCCCAATCGGTTTGGTTACGTGCCAGCATTCTTCAGCCATCCGACTTACGATCCAACGGCTGCTGATAGTCCATCGGCAGCGCCAATGGATCATCCATTTTTCCTGATAATCATGCGCAGGTGAGTGGAGCTGCTCGGATGGGAACACAGCCTGAAAGTCCATATGTTCGGGCGACGGCCGGCGATTTCCACCAGTCTCAGTTGGCACGCGGCTCAGGATATGCATCAGGTGCGCCAGGACAGACACCTCGCTATGATTATCTGCCCCCCCCCCCCCCCCCCCATGGATCAAGATGTGCAGCAGCAGGCTCCAGGCCTAGTGATGCCACCGACCATGGGAGAGATGCGCCCTGAGATCCTGGCCTTGCACGTGGCGCAGCATGCCACTTTGGCCACGCAAGCCAGACGGCAGCGCCGACATCAAGATCGTCGGGCCAACAGAATGCTGAGCCGCGCAGGGCAACCTACTAACCGCAATACAGCAGGGACACCTGCGAGCAGTCCATCCATGGCTGCATCAACGCAGCTGCCGACATTCTCACCTATTCGATTCGAAGCTGGTGAATCCACCCTGAAGCGTCAGATGCGCATCAGGCCAGCGGCAAAACCGCCCATCATCAGCGACGGAGACTTCAGTAAGTGTGCCATATGCTTGGACCTGACCATGAATATCGACAAGATCTGGCGTCCCTAGTGCGGCCACATGTTTCACGCACAATGCTGGGATCGTGTGGTGTACGCTCATGTGGATAGGCAGTTGGCTGGTAACATGGGAGGTTCCGCGAGTGGGGCCGCCTGTGCCATATGCAGGGGTGTTGGTTTCATTACTTCCGAGTTCCACTGCGCCCTTGCTGGAGACCAAGAAGCACATGATCGTTATGAAGATATTCCCCAGGGGGCGAACGAGCTCAGGGACCTCCGTGAAGTGCCCAACCGCGTTACAGCCATGATGACCCGCGCCGCGGGTACACCGACGACGACTCCTGCGGGGATACCTGCATCATTGGTCAACGCGGGGCTGGTAACGGAGGCAGCTACACTCGCAGGGGCACCTGCTATTGACGCACCTATTCCACTGGTAGCAGAGACCGACAGCAACGCAGGGACACCTGCCCGATCGGCTCCACCTTCGGCACCAGTGAATGACAATGGTTGAGGCGCATGGAAAGGGCTACTGACAGGAGCGCCAAATGACTTCAGTCTTCGCACGCATACATGCCATATGGGCGGGACCTTTGCTCACGCAGTCAGCGCAGAACTGAGAGCCCGGTAAGCATGCGCAGCGGCAACAGTGGGGTATCTGAATTCGACATGCTGCACACGGTACTTATGGTAAATACCGATGGCCAGATGAGCACGCGCGCGGAAGAAGATACGTTCCTAGATTTATCCACTGCCTCCACGTCGCACCCATATACGCATGACGAATACCCCGCAGCTTGGATCCTTGAAAGAAACCTATTACGGAAGAAGAAGTTCGTGGGTATATTAATGTATTTACATCCTTGTCAAGAAACGATTGGGTGTTGGAACAAAGGCGCCGCATCGGCCTACATGGTACGACAGTATCCGAAGTTCCTTGGATATTCGGCGAGAGTCATGAGCTAGCTTTGGCAGCCAACAGTGGGACTATGATCAATGGTATTTTGATTATTCTTTTGGATATTGGAAGTTCTAGTATAATTATTGGGTTAAGACGGCGCAGAATTTCGAGCAGGTATCACGTTCCCACGGGCACGCTATTAACAGCTTGAACCTCGCAAAGAGGCTGTGTGTGTCGGGAGCGGGACATGGCGCCGCGATGTGTGATAAATCCCTGCACTGCAAGATCGCACGCAAAGAAAGGGGCAACCTGCTGTGCCGAGACATTATACGTACTCGGCAAATGTGGCTGAGGTCTCAAGAGAGAACCCCCCTGCTATCCTGGGTCTAAGGAGCATGTCCAACATGGGGGCCATCCTGGTCCTTGCGCAGGGGCACGAGAAGATGATCACCCCTGGAGTGGAGATGCACAAGGTTCTACTCGGAAAGGGTGCCAGGGTCATTGATTTGATGAAGACGCCCTCCGGGCATCTGGCACTCAAAGCCGACGAGTACGAGACGGCTACGGAGCATCAAGGGTCGATGTCATTGACTATCGCGGCCAATCCCCAGTGCGAAGATGCCCCGATACTCGTCAAGGAAGCTTCCGGCCCAGAGCCAATTGCAGGGACACCTGCTGCGCGCGATGCTCATGCATACATGATGTCGCAAGATACGAAGGGCACCAGCTTCTTTGTTAATGAGGAGACGTCCGCTTTCACGATCAAGTCTTTGGTGAATAATGCCTTGGGGACTTGGCATCGCAGAAATAGGTCCTTTGGGACTACCCCTACCTCGGCCGACAAGGACTTCGCCCTCTGCAATTTGCAGGCGAAGATATACCAGGCTATCTACGAGGCGGGAATGAAGCGGGCGCCTTCTGATGCACAGGCAGGGGCACCTGCGGAAGCTGATGGTGCTGCTGGGAAGTTTGATACCTTTACTTCAAGCAGCAGTTCTGCAGCGCAGCACGGCACTGGTATTTGGACGCCCCCATCGCCAAACGAGCGACGGGGGCAGGCGCGCGCCACGGCCACTCGCGCTTGCAAGGACAGGCCGAACACCCGCGTGCTGTCAGCAAGCGCGGGGAAACCTGCATTCTTTTTCCCAGGCACTGGCAATGCGTGCCAGGGGCCGTGGCGGGCCCGGCTGCGCGGCTGCCACGAACAGCAGTGGGCCCGGCTGTGTGGCCGCTGCAGCAAAAGAATTGTTGCCGCATCATTTTCATTCTCGTGCATTCGTTATTGAGGATATACGGACAGCTCGCGCTGAACTCCGAGCCCGTGGATACATGCGAGATCGTATCACACATACGGACGTGATGATTTTCACTGGTACACAGTTTTTGGGTGCGCTACTTTCGGGCGATTACCAACTGTTGTGGGCTGCAACGCCTGCCGACTGGCATGTGAGGCTGCCTGGCAAGAGGGCAGGACCACGCTACCAGCGTATCCCAAATCTGATGTCAAAGGCTCGGGCTTTACGCATGACCATTGTACTTGTGGGGCCACCAGGATGATTTCTGGAGACATTGTCCCATGCGAGATGTCATTGAAGATCTTTATTTACAAGGCATGCGCCTGCGTTTCTGCCACTTCGGCCTTAAGTACGACCGCGCGAGCAAGTTGCCCAGCGGACCATATCTGCAAGCGGCTACTACGCGCACCCGCATCCCTATGAATTTATTGAGATGCGCATGCGATACAGCAGGGGAACCTGCAGAACCCGCTGAGCATATTCCTAGATTGGTACGGACAAGGTGCTCAGAAAGCTGAATGGGAGAATCAGACATTTGCGATCATGACAGCAAGGTTGATCCATCACATGGATTTACATAAAACACATTAAATCACACAAGTGCTGTACGTCTGAGTTTTCATACTCGTGTTGATCAAGGAGTTCGAACTTACGTTCCGTCTCCTATGAATGGCCCTGAATGGGGCCATGTTGTTAGACGGGTAACGATGAACCTGGACGACAACGCGATCATCCAGGACATCAAGACCCAGGATCAGCCGACTGGATACAACTATACCGCGTCCTTACCATGGTGTTACAATATCCGTACTCGAATATACTGGGAGCAGTTGGAACCAACCTTTCTGGGAGACGGCAGCTCACGACCACGCTCCAGGCGAGTGGCGGTCATCGATGACGATCGTCTTCCCCCCCCTTCGATTGAGAACGGCGGCAGCGTGCTACCCTTCACTCCCGACCTTCCGACACTTAGCTCACCAGAAACAGAACAACAGACAGCATTACCAACAGATGCCATAATTAAACAAACACAAAAAACAGAAAGCATACAAAGAAGTTGGCATCAAACCGCGCAAGATACCAGGCAACGACGACTGTGGAGACGACTCAAGGGACTCGGGTGTAGTGCGTACTACGCCGACCTACCTTTGGACTCCGACGCGGATAGTAACGGAGAAGAGGGCTCCTTCATCGCTCCACCTGCAGGGCAATCTACTGAATCCAATGCAGCTGTATTCTCCATAATCACCACCGTGTGTTATGGATGGCATACCAAGGTAGATCTGTTAGAACTAGGCGGGGGAACCGGAGGCATTTCCCAGCTAGCATTCAGCCAGGGTTTGTCTTCAGGGGGATACCTCGGCACACGTGCCTTCGTTGATCTTGGAAACAAGGAGGTCCAAGATGCAGCGATGCACTATTTCGACGTTTGCTTCGTCAAGGTTGTCATACTACAGCCCAGCTGCAGAAGGACTGGCTTGCCTTCCTACTTCAATGCTAAGGTTAACTGCGACACCTGGCATGAAGACCATACATAGGATTTACCACACATCAAGTTCTGTGGGAAGGTAGCTGTACGTCAAAGTGATCCTTGACGGTTCTCTTTAAGAGAACAACCAGTTGGGACTTGGGTGGATCAGATGCCGCCATGGACTACGTTGGCCAGCAGCAAGGGCACTTGCAGGGTATATATGGATCAATGTACTACAGGTTTACGTGATTCCCATGGGGTACGGATACGAGAACCGGCTGAGAACATGGCCAGCCATCTCTTATTACGTATTCCTTTGGAACGAAAGCGATGTGATGGTCATCATCAACATGCGTCGGCGTGCACTAAGGAACAGTCCATGGCTGCACAACGTACGCCAAATATGCAGTCGCATTTGATTGAATATGTTCAGATCGCACGCGATCTCTTCCAGACAACTCGTGATCCTTTCCATGGTTACCCATATTCAACCACCGCGTTGGTGACCAACGCAGGGGGATGCGATTTTGACGACCCGAGTCTCCCCCGACAACTTGATGGCTCGATTGCGAGACCACCGTCGGGAGGGCTTGGATGTCCTGCCTGCGCGGATAACGTTAACATGCACTCTCATATCATGATAGAGATCCGAGACACTGCAGATGGTACGATATGGATGATTATCGTTGGGAGTGGCCGAGCTGCAAGAAGAACTACGGGACGACCAATCCTGGACATGTACTAATACCTGGCAAAAGCAAGTTTGCCAAGCCTTGGAAGCTCCCCGACAATCATGGGCAGATCCCGCCGGTTCCCGTCGGACCAGCAGCAGGACTTGCACCGCCAGATGCTGCCGAAGCAGCAGCGCCCGCACTTGCGCGACTGAGAGCACCCAGACCTGGCTTGAGAGCTGAGTCTACCGCGGGCGCAAGCAGTCACGACTTTACTGTTGGAAGACATGCTGCTTGGCCCGCTGCAGGGCAACCTGCCTCAAGCGGAGCTGGTAGCTCGGATGGCCTTTTCCGACTACCACAAGTTAGAGTCAGACGTGGTCGATAGTAAGGTGGGGAAGAGCTTCCACCACCGCCAGCAGGGAATCCTGCCGCACGACCACGACTACCAGACTGGTCACGGTTCGATGTAGAGACCAGCTCACAACATTTGGGAAGCCTTGACCCCAGCGTGGTAACGCGCGAGTTGTGCAAGTTGCGCTTACGCTGGCCCCATGCGAAGGAGCCTAAGATGAGACTCATCTTAAGCAACATAGGTCTGGACAGTGTTAGACTCAACCTCATCAAGGGCGTCTGTGACACGTGCCGTGAATGCAGAGCTTGGGACAAACCTGGACACACAGTTCTGCCTTCTACTGCATCACCGGGCAAATTCAATGATGAAGTGGAATGTGATTTGATGTTCTATAAGCAAGAACGCAATTACTTTCACATTATCCGTCGTTGTATGCGATATGCCACTGGGGTGGAAATACCATATATAAATATGACTACTATCCTGGATGCATATCATCAGTGCTGGATGCAGTTTGGACGAGCTAAGGTACTTTACTCGGATGGAGAAGGTGCCCTTAATAATGAAACTGCGAAAGCAGTCCTCAATGCAAAAGACATTGATCCGAGAATACGCGCGCGTTGACAGCACGCGACGACGATTGAAGCCAGAAATGGCATCCTACGTCACTTACTTCACGTCATGGAGGCCGAACTCAATAGGTTAATCGGTTTGAGGATCGTTTGCCCCCCCCTGCGTTTGTAAGAAAAAATCGAAATGGCGCGCGCCACCTCCGGTCCCAGTCCGGTTTCGGGCCCCCGCGACTTTCTGATTTAATCCAACAAGTCTCTGTCTCACCCTCCCCATTTGTAGCATGCGGAAGGAGGTGGGTGCATCCCTCCTCGTCCGCATCCCTCTTCCTCCTCCTCCTCCTCCTTCTCCCACTCCTCCTCTTCCTCCTCTCCCTCTTCCTCCTCCTCCTCCTTCTCTCACTCCTCCTCCTCCTCCTCCTCCTCCTCCTCTTCCCCCCCCCCCCCAATCAGATTCCCCGGTCGAAGGCGGAATCGGGCAAAACCATTGGGGAAAAAAAGAATGAACACGCAAAAAAATATAGAACAACAGCAATCCTCGGGAACTTCCTGGGGGGCGGGGCGGAGGGGGGGGCCCGCAGTTTTGTTTGTTTTTTATTTAAAAAGCATGCGCCCTTCCTTTTTTTTGGGGGGGGGGGTTCGAATGGTTTGCTTGATTCTTCTCCGCAAAGGGGATTCTGTTCTGGAGAAGGAGTAGGGGGGGGGGGGGAGGAGGAGGAGGGTGGGCAAGACGAAGGAAGAGGGAGAGGAGGGGGAGGAGGAACGAGGAGGAGGACGAGGGGGCAGGAGGAAGGAGGGGGAGGAGGAGGAGGAGGCAGGGGGAAGTGGGGGACCAAAAATATGGGCCCCCATTTCCGCCCCCGAAAACACGGCCGTTCGCCTGCGCGTGATTTACCAAGAACTGTTGTTGTCGGGTACGGCAGCGCGCAGATTGCGATTGCATGGCGCGCCGTAGTGCAGCGTCACGGGCACGGCAGTGGTACTCTGGAGGGCATCCACAAAAAGGATGCCCCCATGTGGTGGAGGAGGAGGGTTTGACATGGCCGCAGCAATCTGCCTCTCGAGCTTGCTTGGCTCCAAGAGGCCAGGCTCCGCCCGCTCCGAGCTCCCGCAACGTGGCCGCCATCAACCCCCCGCGGTGGTGCTGCCAGATAGCCCGGGCACTTCGCTCGGCCTGCCTGGCTACGCGCCAGGCGTTTCGTTCGGCGAGGCGCTGCAGCACATTGAAAACATGGGGGTGAGCGACCTCCCATGCGTCAATGGCAACAGGTTGGACACGGCAGGGCAGTGCGCAAACGCCGATCTACCCGCGCAGTTCGCGACGGAGTGCGGCAAGATGATCGTGTACTTCGCGGATTACCTGGGCGATTACGAGGGCGACATCCCATGGGGGACCTTGCACGACTGCGCGCAGACGTGCGACTTCAAAGGCATGCCCGAGCCTTTCTCCTTGAAGAAGGAGCCGCCTGGCCAGTGCTCCATGCAGGCGTTCGTCGTCAAGAAGGCCGGCGGCAAGCGCGACATCCTGAAAGACGTGAACCTCCTGGGGGTGTCCACCAGGGCGGATTCGCGCCTTCAGACGTGTCGCGACACTGGCTTGATATGGCGCTACGGCAACCAGTTTAGGGTTGGGCGCCTGGCCGTGCAGTACATGCTGGAGAAGCTGGAGGGCTACCAGTTGCGCTACCACACCGTGGTCGCGAAACATGGCAAGGGACCTTCCAGGAAGACGGCCGAGTGGGAGCTCAAGGCCGCGGGGTACAAGTTCATGCGTGAGAAGGGGCCTCGCACCAACAACGCGAACGAGTTCATGGCGTTCGCGGATCGGGGGGGCTGTCGGCCAGAGTCCGATATTTTTGGTTGGGAGGAGAGTCGCATCGAGAGAGCCCTGAACAACTACGCGAAGGGCAGGGCAAACGCCAAGGGCTTCACGATCTGGACCCGTGCGCTTCGCGACTTCGAGCCATGGTTCCTCAACAACGTGATCAAGCCCGCACTGGCCTCCACGCTCAGGGCCTTCGGCGCGGCGTGGATCGGCGCGACGCGCGTTGGGAGGAGCGCAGGGTCGAAGCCGCTGGCTTTCATGATGAGCCGCGTGGAGATCGAGGCGCTGGGGCAGTCTGGAGATGCCGAGGCGGGCGAGCTCGTGCCGGCGATCGCGGCGGCCGAGCATTTCGATTTCTTCAAGGCAGAGCCCGTCACCCGCGTCAGGCCCGCCATCTTTGACAACGGCGAGCTGTCTGAGCAATCGGCATCTATCCTCAAAGCATTCCTGAACCCGAGCGAGGAAGACGCTACGATTTGGGCGCGGTGGGGTTCGTCCGAGCTCGACACTGGGGCTCCCCGCCAGGTCTGCAACAACGCCTACGACAAGCTCTTCGAGCGCGAGCTCGTCTCCAAGTGGAAGGAGGGCGCGCCGAAGGACGTGAGCAGCGACGAGTTCATGCGGCTGACGCGGCCGTCGTTTCGGCCGGTGAAGGGGGGCGAGGACTTGCTGGCCGTCGGCTCGCGGGCGCATTTTGCATTGGTCACTGACGCGCGGGTGTGCTACCGCCACGCGAGCGAGGAGCGGAGCCGCGTGCCTTGGTGGACTTACGCCAACCCGAAAAAGCCAGACCTATTCAACCAGAAATGCAAGGAGGCGCTCGGCAAGTACAGCAAAGACCCGACCAAGCCCGTGTACCCCGCCAACTTCGAGGACGGCGTCAAGTGGTCGATGGACTACTTGAAGCGCCTCTTGCATAACAAAGGCGCGCCGCCCGTGCCGACCGTCACGGGCGCGGGCCCCTTCCCCGCTGGTCCTGCTCCGTCCTCGCCGAGAAGGGGCTGCGACGAGTGGGGCGCCCACTCGATGAGCGCCGCTGCGTCTTCGTCTAGCGGCCTCCCAGATGCAGTTGACGCCGCTGGCAGGGGGCGCGCGGGCCTGCTCGAGAGCGCGGACAGAGACGCGCAGACGGCGATGTACGAGACAATCCATCAGGGCTTCTGGCAGAGGAGCGCGAAGGTCAGCGGTGAACTGATGGACTGGATGTCGCCTCCCCGCAAGCGCGCGGCGACGGGGCCCCAGAAACTCACGGGGCGCGGCGGCGATCTCCTTCAGGTGGACGCTGACGAGCAGAAGGCCATATACGCGGCGATGGAGATGGACTTCTTCGAGAAGAACCAGAGGGGCGCTGGCGCGCAGATGGACCTCGCGACGCCCACCTGACAGAGCCGCGCCGCGGAGGGCGACGGCCCTGACTTGGACGCAGCGCTCGAATCCCACCTCGACCACGAGGGCGACCTCGATCGCAAGCGCGCGCAGGAGGCACGCGCGCAGGCGGAAGAGGCTGACATGGCGGATCGAATTGCTGGGTGAGCGGGGTGGCGCCAGCGCGCAGCATGGCTCCCACATATGAATTTCTGATTGGTGGGCACGCGCCCCTCGATTCACGCGCATGTCGCGCGGTTGCTTTTTGAAGCGGAACTTGAGCTATGTGTGGGGAGGAGAACCCCCCAGCGAACGCCATGCCGCAGCACCTCGAGCCGACTTGGGAAACGTGCTCTTCGTTGTCGCCGTCGCCCAGCGTTGCGTCGCGTCGCCGCTGCCAGGGAAGCTTCGCCGCCGCCGTCGTTGCCATCGTCGTCGTCGTCGCCGCCGCCGTCGCCACCGCCATCGGAATCGTCGTCTTACCACGTGCGATACCTTCCTGGCAAGGATAGGTATCGCACGCGGCAAAGATAGATACCGCACGCGATGGCACCCGTGCGTCCTTGCCTCTGCGGCTCGCCTTTAGCCAGCCATAGCCCAGTAAGCTCCAAGGCGGAGGTTCAAGGGGATTGCATGCATATACCGCGTGCCCTCTGGAATCCGCAGCGTTCGGCTTGCAGTCTGAGGGGCCATCCCCTGGCTTTTCCGCGTTCCTCCACATTCCGCGGCATGGCGCGATATGCAGACGCGGCGGCCTACCTGGATGCGCTGGGGGACTTGGGCGTGACGAACCGAGATTCTTTCCAGTGCGCCGTCTCACACGCGGAGCCCGCAGACCCTGGGAGCTACTTGGTGGGCGAGACGGCCCGCGCTTTCCTTTTCTGTCAGCACTTTGACATGGCTCGCAAGACGCATTGCTGCGCTGATTGCAGTGAGGCGTACGCGCTGAGCGTGAAGCATCGCCGCGGCGATGCCTTGCGCTTCAACTGGCGCGGACCCCGCTACGACGGCGGTTGCGATACGTGCAGCGGAGACGAGGTGTCGGCGCTGGGGGGGGGGGGGCACTATGTTGGCTGGCACGCCCGCGAGCCTATGGATGAGCACACTCGACTCGTTCGTGATGTGGTGTTTCGACTGCAACCTTGGCACGCTCAAGTCCGAACAAAGCGTTGGCGCCCACGCAACTGTGGAGCATTGGATTCAGGCTTTCGAAGAGGGTGTCGAGGCGAACATGACCACGAATATGGACTCATCTTCCGCGTTCGCCGACCTGCTCGGCAGCGGCCCGCGCAAGCGCCCCGCTGCCGCGAAAGCTGCGCCGAAGCTTCCGGCCAAGCGCTCGGCGGGGAGCCAGCCAGCGCGGGCGGGAGTGAAGAATCGGCCCGTTATGAAGCGCCCCGCTCGGCCCACGCCCCCAGCAGCCCGAGCCGAGAAGGTCATCCTGCAGGTTGATGAGTCCTTCTTGGACAGTGGCAAATTGTCCAAGTTGGCGAAGAACGCAAGGCCGAAGAACGGCGAGCTGTGGCTCTGGGGCGCCGTCGCCCAGGGCTCGCCGCACCTGTTCTTCTTCAAAGTTTTGAAGTCGGTGGAGGGTGCTTGCGACGGGAAGCCCAGGGGCAAGAAGGAGCTCTCGGGCAACTTCACGGAGCTGTCGCCGCCCGCTGGGGTCATCATTGCCTCGAACAAGTGGAAGGGTACCATAGCGGCCGTGAAGTAGCGCCGCGCTGACGCTGGCCTCACCGAGCGGACGCTGCCGCGCGAGGTAGTGAACCACAGCGCGGGCGAGATCACGAACGAGAGAGGGTTCACTACCAACCACATAGAGCTTCAATGGTCATTGATCAAGCGATGGGCCAGGAAGCGCCACGGCGGCATGTTGCCCAAGAAGGCCAACAGACAGAAGTGGTCGAGTCTCCTTGCCGAGCATAGGTTCCGCACCCACATCAAGGCCGTTGAGCAGAAAGTGGCTTTCAGAGCGCTGGTGGCCGCGTTCCAGGTGTGATGCTATCTATGTCTAGGGCACGGCGCTTGCCATCCACTGACACATGCACGTTCAAATCATTAGTGCCGTTTTGAAACGGAACTTGAGCTATGTCGGGGAAGAAAAATCCCCGTGCGAACGCCGTGCCGCAGCGCCCCGAGCTGATTGCGAAAAGCTCTGCCGATCGTCGCCATCGCCGTTCCGCTTGCTGCTGGCGACGCCGACGCCTCGCTATTCAGCATTCGGTTCCCTCAGCCCCCGATTTTTTATATAAAAAAACGCAGGGGGCGGAGATCTGCTTGACTACCATCGCCCTACTACTACTAAAGATGACTGGGGAGGCTCGGATGGCCCGTTCCCAGTTGCAAGGAATGATCCCGAAAAGGGGTCAGGTCATCATCCGAGTAGGCAATCGAGATGTTCAAGTCCAATACGGCGATGCAAGACACTCGCTCTATATTGAAGCACTCATAGCCCGAGAGATTGGCTCCGACATCAGTGCACTGCGTGCAGTGTTGACATTCGTGGCTAGCCTGTCAGCGGGGAGACCTGCGTTGACATTTGGCTATGTGCCGACCAAGAAAGATACGCTCCATATGACAACGGCAAGTCGTCTATCTCCAAAGGTACACTTGGCTCTGCAACATCTCATCAGAAGCTTCGTTCGCTTCGAGAATGTAGTTTCGGTCAGATTAGCCAAGAGGATACATCAGCTACCCCCGGTGACTTATGCTGACAGCTGCGCATTGGTGCATTACGACAACGACGTGAATCCAGGATTCCATTACTATGAAGCAGGAGGTACTGCACACTCACGAATCATCCAATGCCTGAAGTCTACTAAACCTCAGGCAGGCTTCGATCAGGACATGTCAAAGTTCGAGGACTTGGCTGATGCGCCAACGCCTGAAGCAGCCGCGAGAGAGGCTTCAGAAGCCGAACCAGAACATGATGACGGACGGCTGTCTACGATCTACGAGGAATCAGGAGGTGATCTTGAGTCACAAGCCATGGAGGTATGGTACGCGGAGTTGCGAGAGGAAAAGCAATTGTTGGAGGCAGTTCTACTAGAAGACCTCTTTAGTGTGTGCTGATCACTGTAGATGATGAGCAGCGGGCAGCCTGCCGCAGTGGCTGCAGCGCCCGCCAGTCGCATTGGCCGTGCGGTGCCTCTCGGCCGTGATGCTGCGGTGTGCAGTGCTGTTGTGCTTCGGAGATTGGGTTGGCCTCGCTGACCAGTTTCTCACGCAGCCGGTGCGTGCCGTGGCTACTGCCTAATGGCCACTGCCAGTGTGTCGTCTACTGGAAGACATCAGATTCTACAGCCTGAGCGGCGTGGGCGTGGCGTTCGCCCACTGGGGCGCGTGCATATTCGGCGTCTGCGGCCTCCTGGCCGCCGCGGCGCGCGCCCGCTCCACCGGAAGCGCGGCGCAGCGGCGCGCGGCCTGTTTCGTCGTGGCGACGGCCCTCGCCCTGGCGCTCACCTTGGCCACCAGCGTTGCGCTGCTCGTCGGACACGGTGCCTCCCTGGCCCTCCTGACTCACTGGGGGGCGGCCCTCGACGCGCTGGGCGACTGCCTCGCGGTGGCGCTCTTCTCCGGGCTGATCGGGCCGCCCTCCCTGCAGGCTCTCGCACGCGATGCGTTCTCTGCCATCAACTGCTACACCGACGACCAGCTCCAATCCTTCTACGAGAAGTATTTGGAATACCTGGACAGGGCGCAGGTGAAGTGGCTGCGCTGCGGCTACCTGCGGCGGCTGGCCTCAGCCGGTGACATTATGCAGCGCTGCCAGGAGGCACCGCTCGACCGGGTGTTCATCGGCAGCAGAGGATTCCCACTTGTACGTGGCGGTGAGAAGAAGAGGTTCGTCTTTTCGCACCCGTGGTTGTCAAAGGAGCACCCCGATCCCACTGGCGTCAAGTTGAGGCTGCCCGTGCAGCAGCTCGACATGCTGCATGCCTCCGACGATCACGCCGTGTTCGTGGACTACACGAGTCTCCTTTTTTTTTTTTTTTTTTTTTTTTTTTTTTTTTTTATTATAAAAAAAAAAAATCCAAGGGTTTGCTCGATGCTTCTCCGCAAGGGGATTCTGTTTTGGAGAAGGAGGAGGAGGAGGAGGAGGAGGAGAAGGAGGAGGAGGAGTGACAAAACGAAGGAAGAGGGAGAGTAGGGGGAAGTGGAATGAGGAGGAGGAGGAGGGGCAGGAGGAAGGAGGAAGGAGGAGGAGGAGGCAGGTGGAAGTGGGGAACCCAAAAAATGGGCCCCCATTTCCGCCCCCGAAAACACGGCCGTTCGCCTGCACGTGATTTACCAAGAACTGTTGTTGTTGGGTACGGCAGCGCGCAGATTGCGATTGCATGGCGCACCGTAGTGCAGCATCACGGGCACGGCGCCGATATTCTGGAGGGCGTCCACAAAAATGATGCCCCCATGTGGTGGAGGAGGAGGGGTTGACATGGCCGCAGCAATCTGCCTCTCAAGCTTTTATGGCTCCAAGAGGCCAGGCTCCGCCCGCTTCGCGCCCCCGCAACGTGGCCGCTATCAACCCCGCGGTGGTGCTGCCAGATAGCCCGGGCACTTCGCTCGGCCTGCCTGGCTACGTGCCAGCTTTTCGTTCGGCGAGGCGCTGCAGCACATTGGAAACGTAGGGGGGGGGGGGGGGGGGCACCCACGCATCAATAGCAACAGGCTGGATGCGGCAGGGCAGTGCGCAATCGCCGATCTACCCGCGCAGTTCGCGACGGAGTGCGGCAAGATGATCGTGCGCTTCGCGGATTACCTGGGCGACTACGAGGGCGACATCCCATGGGGGACCTTGCGCGACTGCGCGAAGACGTGCGACTTGAAAGGCGTGCCCGAGCCTTTCTCTTTGAAGAAGGAGCCGCCTGGCCAATGCTCCATGCAGGTGTTCGTCGCCAAGAAGGCCGACGGCAAGCGCGACATCCTGAAAGACGTGAACCTCCTGGGGGTGTCCACCAGGACGGATTCGTGCCTTCAGATGTGTCGTGGCACTGGCTTGATGGCGCTACGGCAACCAGTTTAGGGTTGGGCGCCTGGCCGTGCAGTACATGCTGGAGAAGCTGGAGGGCTACCAGTTGCGCTACCACACCGCGGTCGCGAAACGCGGCAAGGGACCTTCCAGCAAGACGGCCGAGTGGCAGCGTAAACCCGCGGGGTACAGGTTCATGCGCGAGAAGGGGCCTCGCACCAACAATGCGATTCATGGAGTTCGCGGATCGGGAGAGCAGTCGGCCAGATTCCGATATTTTTGGTTGGGAGGAGAGTCGCATCGAGAGAGCCCTGCATAACTGCGCGAAGGGCAGGGCAAACGCCAAGGGCCTCACGATCTGGACCCTGACGCTTCGCGACTTCGAGCCATGGTTCCTCAACGACGCGAGCAAGCCCGTGCTGGCCTCCACTCTCAGGGCCTTCGGCGTGGCGTGGATCGGCAAGACGCGCGTTGGGAAGAGCGCTGGGTCGAAGACGCTGGCTTTCATGATGGGCCGCGTGGAGATCGAGGCGCTGGGGCAGTCTGGAGACGCCGGGGCGGGCGAGCTCGCGCCGACGATCGCGACGGCCAAGCATTTCGACTTCTTCAAGGCAGAGCCCGTCACCCGCGTCAGGCCCGCCATCTTTGACGACGGCGAGCTGTCTGAGCAATCGGCATCCATCCTCAAAGCATTCCTGAGTCCGAGCGAGGAAGACGCTACGATTTGGGCACGGTGGGGTTCGTGCGAGTTCGACACTGGGGCTTCCCGCCAGGTCTGCAACACAGCCTACGACAAGCTCTTCGAGCGCGAGCTCGTCTCCAAGTGGAAGGAGGGCGCGCCGAAGGGCGTGAGCAGCGACGATTTCATGCGGCTGATACGGCCGTCGTTTCGGCAGGTGAAGGAGGACGAGGACTTGCTGGCCGTCGGCTCGCGGACGCATTTTGCATTGGTCACTGACGCGGGGGTGTACTTCCGCCACGCGAGCGAGGAGCAGAGCCGCGTGCCTTGGTGGACTTACACCAGCCCGAAAAGCCAGACCTATTCAACCAGATGCAAGGAGGCGTTCGGCAAGTACAGGAACGACCCGACTAAGCCCGTGTACCCCGCCGACTTCGAGGGCGACGCCAAATGGTCGATGGACTAATTGAAGCGCCTCTTGCAGAACAAAGACGTGCCGCTCGTGCCGACTGTCACGGGCGCGGGCCTCTTGCCCGCTGGTCCTGCTCCGTCCTCGCCGAGAAGGGGCAACGACAAGTGGGGCGCCGACTTGATGAGCGTCGCTGCGTCTTCGTCTAGCGGCCTCCCAGATGCAGTTGACGCCGCCGCCAGGGGGTGCGCGGGCCTGCTCGAGAGCGCGGACAGAGACGCGCAGAAGGCGATCTACGAGACAATCCAGCAGGACTTCTGGCAGAGGAGCGCGAAGGTCAGCGGTGAACTGATGGACTTGATGTCGCCCCCCCCGCAAGCGCGCGGCGACGGGGCCCCAGAACTCACGGGGCGCGGCGGCGATCCCCTTCATGTGGGCGCTGACGAGCAGGAGGCCATCTACGCGGCGATGGAGATGGACTTCTTCGAGAAGCACCAGAGGGACGCTGGCGCGCAGATGGGCCTCGCGACGCCCCCCCGACAGAGCCGCGCCGCGGAGGGCGACGGCCCTGACTTGGATGCCTCGCGCGAAGCCCACCTCGGCCACGAGGGCGACCTCGATCGCAAGCGCGCGGAGGAGGCCCGCGCGCAGGACTAAGAGGACTGGGTGAGCGGGGTGGCGCCAGCGCGCAGCATGGCTCCCACATATTAATTTCTGCTCGGTGGGCGCGCGCCCCTCGATTCACGCGCATGTCGCGCGTTTGCTTTTTTAAGCGGAACTTCAGCTATGTGTGGGAAGGGGAACCCCCCAGCGCACGCGATGCCGCAGCACCTCGAGCCGACTTGGGAAACGTGCTCTTCGTTGTCGTCGTCGCCCAGCGTTGCGTCGCGTCGCCGCTCCCAGGGAAGTTTCGTCGCCGCCGTCGTTGCCATCGTCGTCGTCGTCGCCGCCGCCGTCGCCACCGCCATCGGAATCGTCGCCTTGCCACGTGCGATACCTTCCTGGCAAGGATAGGTATCGCACGCGGCAAAGATAGATGTCGCGCGCGATGGCACCCGTGCGTCCTTGCCTCTGCGGCTCGCCGTTAGCCAGCCATAGCCCAGTAAGCTCCTAGGCGGATGTTCAAGGGGATTGCATCTATATACCGCGTGCCCTCTGGAATCCGCAGCGTTCGGCTCGCAGTCTGAGGGGCCCCCCACTGGCTTTTCCGCGTTCCTCCACATTCCGCGGCATGGCGCGACATGCAGACGCGGCGGCCTACCTCGATGCGTTGGGGGGACTTGGACATGACGAACCGAGATTCTTTCCAGTACGCCGTCTCACACGCGGAGCCCGTAGACCCTGGCAGCCACTTGGGAGACGAGACGGCCCGCGCTTTCTTTTTCTGTCAGCACTTCGGCATGGCTCGCAAGGCGCATTGCTGCGCTGATTGCAGTGAGGCGTACACGCTGAGCGTGAATCATCGCCGCGGCGATGCCGTGCGCTTCAACTGGCGCGGACCTCGCTACGACGGCGGTTGCGATACGTGCAACGGAGACGAGGTGTCGGCGCTGGGGGGCACTATTTTGGCTGGCGCGCCCGCGAGCCTATGGATGAGCAAACTCGACTCGTTCGTGATGTGGCGTTTCGACTGCAACCTTGGCGCGCTCAAGTCCGAACAAAGCGTTGACGCCCACGCAACTGTGGAGCGTTGGATTCAGACTTTCGAAGAGGGCGTCGAGGCGCACATGGCCACGAGGATAGACTCATCTTCCGCGTTCGCCGACCTGCTCGGCAGCGGCCCGCCCGAGCGCCCCGCTGCCGCGAAGTTGCGCCGAAGCTTCGGGCCCGGCGCTCGGCGGGGGGCCAGAAGGGCGCGGGCGGGAGTGAAGAAACGGCCCGCTATGAAGCGCCCCGCTCGGCCCACGCCCCCAGCAGCCCGAGCCAAGAAGGTCATCTTGCAGGTTGACGAGTCATTCTTGAGCAAGGGCATTTTGTCCAAGTTGGCGAAGAACGCAAGGCCGAAGAAAGGCAAGCGGTGGCTCTGGGGCGCCGTCGTCCAGGGCTCGCCGCACCTGTTCTTCTTCAAAGTTTTGAAGTCGGTGGAGGATGCTTACGACGGGAAGCCCAGGGGCAATAAGGAGCTCTTGGACAACTTCACGGAGCTGTCGCCGCCCGCTTGGGTCATCATTGTCTCGGACAAGTGGACGGGGACCATAGCGACCGTGAAGCAGTGCCTTGCTGGCGCCGGCCTCGCCGAGCCGATGCTGCCGCGCGAGGTAGCGAACCGCAGCGCGAGCGAGATCACGAACGAGAGAGGGTTCACTGCCAATTACATAGAGCTTTAATGGTCATCGATCAAGCGATGGATCAGGAAGCGCTGCGGCGGCATGTTGCCCAAGAAGGCCAACAGACAGAAGTGGTCGCGGCTCATTGCCGAGCATAGGTTCCGCACCCACATCAAGGCCGTTGAGCAGGAAGTGATTTTCAGGGCGCTGGTGGCCGCGTTCCAGGTGATGCTATGTCTAGGGCAGGGCGCTTGCCATCCACTGACATACGCACGTTCAAATCATTCGTGCCTTTTTGAAACGGAACTTGAGCTATGTCGGGGAAGAAGAATCCCCGCGCGAACGCCATGCCGCAGCGCCCCGAGCTGATTGCGAAAAGCTCTGCCGATCGTCGCCATCGCCGTTCCGCTTGCTGCTGGCGACGCCGACGCTTCGCTATTCAGCATTCGGTTCCCTCAGCCCCCGGAAAGAAGAAGAAGAAAAAAAGGGCCCGCTGCGGCCCATGCAGTTTTTTCTTTAACGCAGGGGGAGGAGATCTGCTTGACTACCATCGCCCTACGACTACTAAAGATGACTGGGGAGGCTGGAATGGCCTGTCCCCAGTTGCATGGAATGATCCCGAAAAGGGGTCAGGTCATCATCCGAGTAGGCAATCGAGATGTTCAAGTACAATACGGCGATGCAAGACACTCGCTTTATATTGAAGCACTCATAGCCCGAGCGCTGCGTTGCGCTGCGTACAGTGTTGACATTCGTGGCTAGCTTGTCAGCGGGGAGACCTGCGTTGACATTTGGCTATGGGCCGACCAAGAAAGGTACGCTCCAGATGACAACGGCAAGGCGTCTACCTCCAAAGGTACACTTGGCTCTGCAACATCTCATCAGAAACTTCTTTCGCTTCGAGAATGGTCAGATTAGCCAAGAGGATACATAAGCTACCCCCGGTTACTTATGCTGACAGCTGCACATTGGTCCATTACGACAACGACGTGAATCCAGGATTCCATTACTATGAAGCAGAAGGTACTGCACATTCACGGATCATCCAATGCCTGAAGTCTTCTAATCCTCAGGCAGGCTTCGATCAGGACATGTCAAAGTTCGAGGACTTGGCTGATGCGCCGACGCCTGAAGCAGCCGCAAGAGAGGCTTCAGAAGCCGAGCCAGAACATGATGACGGACGGCTGTCTACGATCTACGAGGAATCAGAAGCTGATCTTGAGTCACATACCATGGAGGTATGGTACGCGGAGCTGCGAGAGGAAAAGCAACTGTTGGAGGCAATTCCACTAGAAGACTTCTTTACCGTACCCACACAGATGGTTCCTGATCAGAGTGTGCTGATCACTGTAGTTGATGAACAGCGGGCGCCCTGCCGAAGTGGCTGCAGCGCCCGCGAGTCGCATTGGCCGTGCGGTGCCTCTCGGCCGTGATGCTGCTGTGTGCAGTGCTGTTGTGCTTCGGAGATTGGGTTGACCTCGCTGACCAGTTTCTCACGCAGCCGGTGTGTGCCGTGGCTACTGCCTACTGGCTACTGCCAGTGTGTCGTCTACTGGAAGACATCAGATTCTACAGCCTGAGCGGCGTGGGCGTGGCGTCCGCCCACTGGGGCGCGTGCAAATTCGGCGTCTGCGGCCTCCTGGCCGCCGCGGCGCGCGCCCGCTCCACCGGAAGCTCGGCGCAGCGGCGCGCGGCCTCTTTCGTCGTGGCGACGGCCCTCGCCCTGGCGCTCTCCTTGGCCGCCAGCGTTGCGCTGCTCGTCGGACGCGGTGCCCTCCTGGCCCTCCTGACTCACTGGGGGGCGGCCCTCGACGCGCTGGGCGACTGCCTCGCGGTGGCGCTCTTCTCTGGGCTGATCGGGCCGCCCTCCCTGCAGGTTCTCGCACGCGATGCGTTCTCTACCGTCAACTGCTACACCGACGACCAGCTCCAATCCTTCTACGAGAAGTATTTGGAATACCTGGACAGGGCGCAGGTGAAGTGGCTGCGCTGCGGCTAACTGCGGCGGCTGGCCTCAGCCGGCGACATCATGCAGCGTTGCCAGGAGGTACCGCTCGACCAGGTTCATCGGCAGCAGAGGATTCCCACTTGCACGCGACGGTGAGAAGAAGAGGTTTGTCCTTTCGCACCCGTGGTTGTAAAAGGAGCACCCCGATCCCACTGGCGTCAAGTTGAGGCTGCTCGTGCAGCAGCTCGACATGCTGCATGCCTCCGACGATCACGCCGGTTTCGTGGGCTACATGAGTCTCCCCTAGAACGACGAGCTGCACCCGGAGCTGCAGCGCATCGAGGCCGCGTCGGGGATGCCCAAGCCTGGCTCGCATCCGTCCGTGCGCACAGTTGCGGAGGAGTCCCAGCTCAAGGAGGCGCTCTCCGCCATGGAGCAGATCTATAGCATTTGCAAGAAGCCCGTCTTTGTTCTGCCCATGGATGGCGACGTGGACGCGGGCGGGGAGTAATTGCATTTCCAGAGGCTGGTGTCCTCTGGAGTTATGTCTCTCCATGGGCTTCGGCCCACGACCACTACTACCAGACTGGTCACGGTTCGGTGTGCAAATCAGCTTACAAAATTTGCGAAGCCTTGACCCCAGCGTGGTAACACGCGAGTTGTGAAAATTGCGCTTACGCTGGTTCCATGCGAAGGAGCCTAAGATGAGACTCATCTTAAGCAAAATAGGTCTGGATAGTGCTAGACTCAACCTCATCAGTGGCGTCTGTGACACGTGCCGTGAATGCAGAGCTTGGGGCAAACCTGGACACACAGTTATGCCCTCTACTGTATTACTGGGCAAATTCAATGATGAAGTGGAATGTGATTTGATGTTCTATAAGCAAGAACGCAATATATTTTACATGATCAATCGTTGTATACGATATGCTTCTGGGATGGGAATTCCAAATAAAACTATGACTATTATCCTGGATGCATATCGTCAGTGCTGGATGCAGTTTGGACCAGCTAAGGTACTTTACTCGGATGGAGAAGGTGCCCTTAATAATGACAATTACTGCGAAAGCAGTCCTCAAGGCAACAGACACTGAACTGATGATACGTGCGCGTGGACAGCACGCGACGACGATTGAGGCCAGAAGTGGAATCCTACGTCATCTAGTTCACGTCATGGAGGCCGAACCGAATGGTTAATCCTAGCTATTGTGTTCACCAGACTACTGCACGAAGCCTTGTTCGCTGCCAACGCATTCACCTTTTACAGTGAGGTGTCTCCATACAATGCATTGTTTGGACGGCAACCAGCAATGCTCCCTGACCTTCCTGTTCTTGGACCACGAGCAGCCGACAGAACCATCATATCATTCTCGTGAACAGACAATAAGTGGGGTATGTATTGAAGCGATCACACAGGCCACGGCAGCAGCAAAGACCAATCGTGCTCTACGCACTAAGACGACACTTACAGGTCAGCACTATGATGGCGAAGGAGATCTGGTCGACTACCATCGCCCAGCGACTACTAAAGATGACTGGGGAGGCTGGAATGGCCCGTTCCCAGTTGTAAGGAATGATCCCGGAAAGGGGTCAGGTCATCATCCGAGTAGGCAATCGAGATGTTCAGGTACAATACGGCGATGCAAGACACTCGCTTTATATTGAAGCACTCATAGCCCGAGAGATTGGCTTTGACAGCGCTGCACTACGTACAGTGTTGACACTTGTGGCTTGCATGTCAGCGGGGAGACCTGCGTTGACATGTGGCGATGTGCCGACCAAGAAAGGTTCGCTTCAGATGACAGAGGCAAGTCGTCTATCTCCAAAGGTACACTTGGCTCTGCAATATCTCATCAGAAACTTCGTTCGCTTCGAGAATGTAGTTTCGGTCAAATTAGCCAAGAGGATACATAAGCTACCCCCGGTTACTTATGCTGACAGCTGCACATTGGTCCATTACGACAACGACGTGAATCCAGGATTCCATTACTATGAAGCAGAAGGTACTGCTCTGAATATACATGATATAACTGGATCAGCACATTCACGAATCATCCAATGCCTGAAGTCTACGAATCCTCAGGCAGGCTTCGATCAGGACATGTCAAAATTCGAGGAGTTGGCTGATGCGCCTTTGCCCGAAGCAGCCGCAAGAGAGGCTTCAGATGCCGAGCGAGAACATGATGACGGACGGCTGTCTACGATCTACGAGGAATCAGAAGCTGATCTTGAGTCATATGTCATGGAGGTATGGCACGCGGAGTTGCGAGAGGAAAAGCAATTTTACTTTTGGAGGCAATTCCACTAGAAGACCTCTTTACCGAACCCACACAGATGGTTCCTGATCAGAGTGTGCTGATCACTGTAGCTGATGAACAGCGGGCGCCCTGCCGAAGTGGGGGCGCAGTCGCGGTCCCGGTATCCACGAGACGTACTGCGCCCCCCTGTGCACCATGGTCGAAGACGACAGCTACGGACTCGACTCTGACAAAAACGGTCGATACGTTGAACTGTGCTTTACGACAGAAGTGTGAAAGGTAGTTTTGTCCAAGCAGCAACACATGTCGTTGGACGCCGACTGGGGCGACCACTATGCGAGTATATGTCACTGGCGCTGCAAAGCGAGCTGTGGTCGTCAAGGAGGAAGACGACCTCCTCGCCAAAGCTGACATTCCGGCGAACCCCGAGATAATACCGAAGGCCTTTTTCACTGAGCTCAAGACATGGTTCGACCATAAATGTTTCAAAATGCAGGACATCGCCGAAGCGTCGAACATCAGGATTTCGAACATCATTCGTGAAGAACGAAACGGGCGAGATGGGACGTGCCATCCGACTTCGCTTGGTACTTCGAGGCTTCATGGGCTTTGCAGCTTTCGTCGTAGAAAACATGTTCGGGAACAACCAGAAGGGCAAGCCAGAGGTTACTTGCCAGCACGGCAGCGCGCAATAAGCAGTGGATCGCTGCTTCCCTGGACATCAACATGGCCTTCCTGAAGGGGTTGACCTATCGGGAACTCGCTGAGGCAAGTGGTGAAAAGGAACGCGTCGCGTGCTTTCCCTGGCCGCCTGGTTCGGGAACTGTGCTCCGTACTCTTCCAGGGTTTAAGAACTACGACGGGTCAGAGCACTCTTTGCAGTGCTTGAAACCGGGCACAGGCGCGAAGGACGCCCCGCGGGCTTTCTCATTTAAGCTGAGGAGAACCACCAGAGGATTCAGCCTCCGACCTACGTCTTACGACGAGGAGTTCGAGACGAGCAGCAACCTGCTCACGGCCAAGCATGGCCGGCACCTTTGGTAAGTGTAAATTCAACAAGCACACATACACGAACTGCGCTGTGATATTTACCCAGGATGATGACGGCAATGCCACCTTGGATCAGGATGAATATGTATTAAACAGCTCCGTCCTATACAACCTCCTGAATTGACCGGTGCTGACGCTGACGCTCAAGCGACCAAGATGGTGGCAGATGTGCTCGTCAGTCTCAGAGGTGCGCTGGCATACGCGCTGGTCACCCAGATATGGTTGATGGTATATGTTGTATCTCTACAGCGCGTCTAAGAAGCGACCAATATTCAAGTGCGACGACGGAGCGCGATCACCCGACATTTACAGGCCTGCCCGAAGAAGATCGTCTACCAGGCGATGAACCCCACGGGCGAGGTCGACTCACATAGCGACTCAGGCTATCGACGCCTGAGTGGAGACGCCGACGACGACGTCAAAGGCTATGGCATTCGCGGGGCAATTCTGCTACGACGTGGGAACACGTCATTTGGCAAGCCTGTCGTTCACTTGAGCGATGCGCACTGCAAGTCTCACCGCTTGCAAGTCCGCTCAAGCTATTCAGCAGAGACACTTGCAGCAGCCCAAAATGCGGAGGACTGTTATCCCACGATTGTGACTCTGCACGAGCTCCACGCGGGGGGGCACTCACGCCCACTCCGTTGAAATACATACTTGGGTTGGGTGGCCTGAGCATCAAGGTCACCATGATCATCGATGCTGAGTCTGTCTTTAAGTCCTTGTCAAGCAAAAACTTGAAGAAGCTGACTGAGTGTACCCTTTTCGGGCACATAAGTTGGATACGACAGATGATGGAGCGCGGCATCGCGCACAGCATTCAGTGGCGCGATACCCGCGACATGAGACTGCGGATGGACACGCCAAGGGGAGCATCGACAGAGATATGCTCCTACAAGTCATGGGAGGTATACAGACCTTCAAACATGACCTAAAAAGACACACTCCATATCGGGCGGGCCGGCCAGACAAGGAGTTCTGAGGCCGCCTGAGGAGTACATAATATATGCGAGGCAACCTGCTGGCGGGTCCAACTTCTTTGGGCCTGTTCATTTTCCTGTCTTTATATAGGTTAACTGCTGAACTGTTTCTGTAATGCGGGTGGCGGACGCACGCTTCGTCTCCCTGCCCCCCCGACTCTACAGCGAGCTGGGGGGCGTAAGGAGTGGAACCGAGCGTGCGCCCGCGGCCGCCTTGGCTCAAAGCGGCCGGCCGCCCAGATTCGACTGTGCTTCACCGCGAGGGACACGATCGCTATCGAGACTAAAATTTATTCCCTCTTATTTGAGATTGCATTTCCTCTTGCGTTGGGACTATCGCTATTACGATACAACTCAGCTGGAACTTGGCCTCCCTTCAAACTACATGTACGTGTGTATTGTGTATATATATATATATATATATATATATATATATATGTGCGTGTGTGTGCGTACATATATATATATATATATAAATATATGCATAGAGGAGTACGCCGGGGGGGGGGGGGGGGGGCGGGCCCGTCACCCCCTGCCATGGGCGTCCCCCTGGACCTTTGGGGGGTCGCAGACCCCGTGGGACTGGCCCGGGCCGCTTCCAAATGGCTCGCGACTGGCCACGCGGGCCGTAGAGATGGTCAAAAGAGCCTCAAGAGGCCCCGAATACGCCCAAGAGCAATCCAAGAAGGCCCGAGATTGCTTGAAGATGGCCAGCGAGGGCCCCAAGAGGGCCTTCAAGAGGCAAACATCGGCCCATTCCCCACGCCAAACGTACCTACATTTTCCCTTGTGTCGTCTTCACAGTGCCCCAGACGCCCCCGAGGAGCCCCAGCACAACCCAAAAAAGACCCAAGAGGGACCCAGACGGCCCAAAAGGGTCGGCCTGCGGGGCTCGGGGAACCCCCCGAGACGGCCCAAGAAACGCCAAAGCCGGCCCAGGAGGCTCCCAAGACGGCCTCAGGGAGGCCCAAAAGGGCATCGTTCGAAATCATGTTCCCGGAAGCCTCTCCGGGAACATGAATTCCGGGTTCCGAGGACGCTCAAGAGACCCGCAAGACAGCCTCATGAAGATGGCCGGAGAAGAGGGCCCCAAGAGGGCCTTGAAGAGGCAAACATCGGCCCATTCCCATAGTAAAGCGTACATGTTCAGCATACTCCCTTGTTTCGTCTTCGCAGTGCC
This sequence comes from Prorocentrum cordatum, assembly GCA_963575745.1. Classification (NCBI taxonomy): domain Eukaryota; class Dinophyceae; order Prorocentrales; family Prorocentraceae; genus Prorocentrum; species Prorocentrum cordatum. Next base: position 1,120,573 of record CAUYUJ010009557.1, on the reverse strand, counting down.
CCAGACGCCCCCGAGGAGCCCCAACACAGCCCAAGAGAGACCCAAGAGGGCCCAAGACGGCCCAAAAAGATCGTCCCGTGGGGCTCACAGAACCCCCCAAGACGGCCCAAGAGGCCCAGGAGGCCCCAAGACGCCCTCAGGGAGGCCCAAGAGAGCCTCGTTGGACATGATGTTCCCAGAAGCCTCTCCGGGAACTCCTCCTCCTCCTCCTCCTCCTCCTCCCCCTCCTCCTCCTCCTCCTCCTCCTCCTCCTCCTCCTCCTCCTCCTCCTCCTCCTCCTCCTGTCTGAGCCTGCGCGGCGCCCGAGCCCCGCACGGCCGCCAAAGAGGCGGCCGAACGGGCTCAGTTCCGCCAGGGTCCAGAGACTTACGGCAGGTTCGCGTCGCGTCGACCAGCGGCGACCCCAGCGCGGGCGTTTAGGGTTGAACGCCGCCTGTGGCCCAGAGTGAATTGAACAATTTGGCGTTTTTGAAGGGCCGATCGTCCAAGTTTGAGCGATCCCCGCGGTGTTGGGAACCAACGCCGGGGTCGACACGACGCCAACCCGCCGCAAGAGCGCGCTCGGCCGCCAGATAAGCGCGATCTGGAGTTCATTTAGATGCTGGATGGGCTCATGGCCCAGATGGGAACCCTGGGGGCCCAGGGGCCCAGGGGCGGCAGGTGCCACCGTTCGCGGGGCGCGCTCGTCGGGGCATCTCGTCTGGTTTTCGGGCCGCTCCGGAGATCGGGGTCGGGGAGTCTACAGTCGAAACCGCCAGTGAGGCTCATCGGTTCCCCAAGGGTACCCTTGCATCCCCGCCTCTTCGGTCCTCTTGGGCCCATCCTTCACCTCTTTCCATGGCGAGCCCCGCTCGGAAAGCTTCGGCATGGGCATCCAATCGGCGTCGCCCCAACATACTATGGTATGTGTGCGTCGCACCCCCAGGGGCGACGTTCGCACCGAGAGATCTTGTAGTATATCCGTCGTGGCGGGCGCTTCCTGGCCAAAGCCTTCGGGAAACGATCTACTACACTATGGGTCTACTATAAGTTCAGGTCGGACGCGCGCCTCCAAGGAGGGCATATAGCTTTAGTCCCATCCGAGACCCATGGAGTCCTTTTATCGCGCAGCCATGCTGAGCGTCTTGGCTGCGTGCGTGGCTGGGGCTGGCCGAGGCCAGACCATTCCTTGGGGGGTCCTTCTCGTCAGCGCTCCCTAATGGTAGCACGTGGAGGCGTGGAGGGCTTCTCCGAAGGGTTTAGGCGACCCGTCCTCCTCCCTCCTCCGCCTCCTCCTCCGCCTCCTCCTCCGCCTCCTCCTCCGCCTCCTCCTCCTCTTTCTCCCCCTCCTCCTCCTCCTCCTCCACCTCCTCCTCCACCTCCTTCTCCTCCTCCTCCTCCACCTCCTTCCGCCCCCCCCCCTCCTCCACCTCCTCCTCCTCCAGCTCCTCCTCCTCCTCCTCCTCCTCCTCCTCCTCCTCCTCCTCCTCCTCCTCCTCGGGTCGCCCACGGCCCCAGGAGAAGCCGTGCAGCACGACGGCTGCATGGCAGGTTCGCGCCGCGTTGACGTGGCGGCGGCCCCAGCGCGGGCGCCCCGGGTTTCAGAGGCAGCGGTCGGCGCCGAGCCCGGGGGGGAAGCGAGAAGGAGAAGGCCTTCTCAGAAGACTGCGAAGTCCCCCCGGCCTTCTGAGAAGTACTCTGAGCCTTCCCCGAATGATTACACGGAAGACTCTCCAGGATGCGCGAGGGCGTCTCGTACTGGTTTCCGAACGCGTCATATGATAAGAGACGCGGAGCCCCAGACAAGAAGGGTTCCAGGCCATTCAGACATTCCTCAGGATTGAGGGTTGGGGCTTAGAGGGTAGCGGAAAAATGGACCCGGGCACGTTCTCTCTGTGCTCAGAGGCCTTACGGCTGGTCAGAAGGAGAAGGAGAGAGGGGGGGAGTCCGTAGCCACTTTGGCTCAAGCCAGTCTGCCTCGAGCGGCACGCGACCAGGACTCTCTGTCCGGCCGCCGCTGCAAACGACTCCCGCGCCGGGGATGGCGCTCAACGCACCGGCGCGCCAGGGCGGGGGCACCCACATCGACGAAGAGGCCGCCCAGCCGCTCGCCAGCCGCCAGGTCGTGACCTTCGAGATCGAGCCCGGGCCCCCCCCGTCGCCTCGACGCGCTGGGCGACTGCCTCGCGGTGGCGCTCTTCTCCGGGCTGATCGGGCCGCCCTCCCTTCAGGTTCTCGCACGCGATGCGTTCTCTGCCATCAACTGCTACACCGACGACCAGCTCCAATCCTTCTACGAGAAGTAGTTGGAATACCTGGACAGGGCGCAGGTGAAGTGGGTGCGCTGCGGCTACCTGCGGCGGCTGGCCTCAGCCGGTGACATCATGCAGCGTTGCCAGGAGGTACCGCTCGACCAGGTGTTCATCGGCAGCAGAGGATTTCCATTTGTACGTGATGGTGAGAAGAAGAGGTTTGTCCTTTCGCACCCGTGGTTGTCAAAGGAGCACCCCGATCCCACTGGCGTCAAGTTGAGGCTGCTCGTGCAGCAGCTGGACATGCTGCAAGCCTCCGACGATCACGCCGTGTTCGTGGACTACATGAGTCTCCCCCAGAACGACAAGCTGAACCCGGAGCTGCAGCGCATCGAGGCCGCGTCGGGGATGCCCAAGCCTGGCTCGCATCCGTCCGTGCGCACAGTTGCGGAGGAGGCCCAGTTCAAGGAGGCGCTCTCCGCCATGGAGCAGATCTATAGCATTGGCAAGACGCCCGTCATTGTTCTGCCCATGGATGGCGACGTGGACGCGGGCAGGGAGTACATTTCCAGATGCTGGTGTCTTCTGGAATTCTGTCTCTCCATGGGCTTCGACAACATCTCGAATGCCGCGATCCACGAGCCTGTGGGGCGCCTGAGGGAGCATGTGGAGTCCATGAACGGACACACGGTTCAGGGCTTCCGCGAAGCGTTTAAATTGACGCATTTCACGAACAAAGGCGATGCCAACGTCGTTCTCAAGCTTTTCGAGAACACGTTGAATCTGGCATCTCGCCACTGAGGGAGCGTTCGCCGCCGAAGTGTAGGGGGGGGGGGGGGCTCAGGGAGGGCGCATCGACCTGAACCAACTTGGGGCCCTATTGGGGACCTCTTGGGACGCTTCAGGGCCGTCTTGGAGGCCATCTTGCGAGTCTTGGAGGCCTCTTAGGCCGTCTTTGGGCCATCTTGGGGCCGTCTTGGGGACGTCTTGGGTCGTCCTGGGACCATCTTGGAGGCCTCGTGGGCGCTCCTGGGGCGATCTTGATGACCTCTTGGACCGTCTTGGGCCGTCGGAGGACCGAAAAGCAGCAGATCCCCAAATCTTTCAAACACCGAAAGACAATGATGCCTTTTGGTGACCTCTCTTGGCACGTTTTGGCGGCCTCCTTGGGGCCTCTGGGGCCGTCTTGGGCCTTCTTGAGGCCATCTTGGGCAATCCTGACTGCATATTGGGCCGTTCCTGGAAACATCTTTAATCACCACTTGGTTTTCTTGGGGCCATCTTGGCCGTCTTGGAGGCCATCTTGGGCGTCTTGGAAGCCTCTTAGGCCGTCTTTGGGCCGTCTTGGGGGCTTCTTGGGCCGTCCTGGGGCCACATCGGAGGCCTCTTGGGCGCTCTTGGATCGGCTTGGGCCGTTGGAAGCCGCTCCAAAGTATTTGAACACCTAGGGAAGACCACAGATTTTGATTTCTTCGGGCCCTCCTGGAGGACCTCTTGGAGGCCTGTTGGAGGCCTTTTGGGGGCCTCTTGGGCCATCTTGGGTCATCTTGAGGCCATCTTAGGCCGTTTTGGATGCATCTTGGGTCGTCTTGGAGGCATCTTGGAGCCATCTTAGCCGTCTTGGAGGCTATCTTGGCCGTGTTGGAAACCTCTTGGGGCCCTCTTCGGGCCGTCTTGGAGGCCTCTTGGGCCGTCATGGGGCGCTCTTGGAGGCCTCTTGGGCGATCTTGGGGCGATCTTGGGGGCCTCTTGGGCCGTCTTCAGCCGTCGGACTTCGAAAAAGACGCAAATGTCAAACTCCTTCGAAAACAAATAGACAATCAATGATTTTGGCCTTTTCGGGCCCTCGTGGAGGAGCTCTTGGAGCGTCTGGGAGGCCTCTTGGGGGCCTCTTGGGCCGTCTTAGGCCATCTTGAGGCTATCATAGGCCGTCTTGGGTGCATCTTGGGATCTTGGGCCGTCTTGGAGGCATATTGGACCCATCTTAGCCGTCTTGGAAGCCATCTTGTGCCATCCTGGGGCCGTCTGGGGCAGGAAAACCGTTTGCAACTGGGTCTTCTGGGTGGCTGGCGGGACGCGCGGGGGCCCCAGGGGGAGTTCTTCCTGAAAAGAACCAAAACTAAAACCGAAATCATCTAGTACGCCACGCACCCTTAAGATGATTCAACAGGGGGCGGCGGATTTTCGGCGCCCATTTGGTTTTCGGCGCCGTCTTGGTTTTTTCGGCGCTTCTTTTGGTTTTCGGCGCCCCTTTGTGTGTTCGGTGCCCTTGTGGTTTTCGGCTTCTCTTTGGTGTTCGGCCCCTCTTTGGTTTTCTGCGCCACGTTTGGCTTTCGGCGCTCTTTGGGTTTCGGCGCCCTTTTGGTTTTCGGCGCCCTCCTGGTGTTCGCCTCTGTGGTTTTCGGCGCCTCGCTGGCATCCTCGCCATGTGTGTTTTCGGCGCCCTTTGGGTGTTCGGCGCCCCTTCGGTTTTCGGCGCTCCTTTGTTTCCCGGCGTTATTTTAGTTTTCGGCACCATTTTGATTTTCGCAGCCCTTTGGCTTTCGGCGCCCCTGTGGTTCTCAGCGCACCTTTGATTTTCGGCGCCCCTTTGGGTTTCGGCGCGCTCCTTGGTTTTCGGAGACCTATCGGTTTTGTACGTTTTGGGGGTTTCTGACGCCTCTCTGGTGTTCAGCATTTTCTTCGTTTTCGGCGCCCTCCTGGTTTTCGGCGCCCCTTTCGTTTTCGGTGCCCTTATGGTTTTTGGCACCCTGATGGTTCTCGACGCCTCTTTGGTTTCCGGTGCCCCTTTGGTTTTCGGCGCCCTGTTGGTTTTGGGTACCTTTTGGTTGTCGGTGCTTCTTCGGTTTTCGGCGCCCCTTTAGTGTTCGGCGCCATTTTGGGTGTTGTCCCTTTGGTTGTCGGTGCCCCTAGGGTTTTCGTCGCATCGTTGGTTTTCGGCTTGCTTTTGCTTGGTGGCGCCCCTTTGGTTTTTGGCGCCCTTTTTGTTTTCGGTGCTCTTTGGTTTTCGGCGCCCCTTTGGTGTCCGGTGTAGGAATTTAGTGTTTGGCGCCCCTTTGGAGCCCTTTTAGTTTTCAGCGCTCCTTTCGGTTTTCGGCGCCCTTTTGGTTATCGTCGCATCTTCGGTCTTCGGTGCCCCATTGGTTTTCTGCACCTTTTTGGTGTTCGGCGCCCCTTTGGTTTTCGGTACCCTTGTGGTTGTCGGCGCCCCTTTGGTCTTCGGCAATCCATTGGTTTCGTCGCCCCTTTGGTGTTCGGTGCCACTCTGGTTGTCGGATGGTTTTCGGCGCCCTATTGGTCTTCGGCGCCCCTTTGGTTTTTTGGCGCCTTTGTTGTGTTCGGGATGCATTGTTTTTCGGCGCACTTTTCTTTTCGACGCTCTTTTGGTTTTGGCGCCCTTTTTGTTTTCGGCGCCGCTCTGGTTTTCGGCGCTCTTTTGATTTGTTGCGTTCCTTGATTTTCTACGCCCCCGGTTGGTTCTCGGCATCCTTTTGGTATTCGGCGTCTTTTTGGTTCTCGGCGCTCTTTTGTTTTCTTCGTTCGCTTGGTTTTCAGCGTTTTTTTTCGTTTTTCGGCGCACTTTTTGCTATCGGCGCCCTTTGATGTTCGGCGCCCCTTCGGTTCGGTGGCACTTCGGTTTTCGGCGCTCTGTTTCTTTTCGGCGCATTTTGATCGTCGCCCTTTCTTTAACCAAAAGGGGGGATCTTCCAAGCCCCCCGATGTAGCCAAAAAGGGATGGAGAGGGGGGGCTTTCGGCAGGGGGGGTCGTCCAAAGGGAGGGAGGAAGAGGTGGCTAAGCCCCTCTCACCCTCCCATCTGAAAGGGGGTGAAGGCTTGTTCCCAGAGCGTGAAGGGGGGGAGGGGCTTGGTCGCAGGGCTGCACAAAGGGGGGGAGCGGGGGGGGCGGCCTTCGGCCAAAGGGGGGGCGCTAATCCCCCCTTTTAGAAAGCAGGGGACGGGAGAGGGGGGTAGCTTCCGAAGCGCGAGGGTGGGGGGGGGGGGGGCGTCTCCGAGGGACGGGAAATTATCCTGGCGAAGGACCCAACCATGCGCAGATGTGAATACCGCAATTCTGAATATCATCTTTGCCCGCGCTCCCTATGGGGCCACGAACCGTGCGAGGGGCGCGCCGAGATGCGTGGCGGGGCACGCGACGCGAGCGAAAACGATAGGTCTGCGTGCGAGAGACTGAGCGCGAGTGAGTCTGATTGTGAATGAGTCTGCGTGCGAATCAGTCCACGCGCATAAGCGTCGACGCCCATGTCGGCGCGCTCCTCCCGAGGATCGCGCCCGCTTCCTTCCCGTTTTTTTTTTTTTTTTTTTTTTTTTTTTTTTTTTTTTTTTTTTTTTTTTTTTTTTTCTCTCTCTCTCTCTCTCTCTCTTTGCCCGTGCGCGCCCATGTCCGAGGCTGCGGGCGCGGCGCCACACGGGGCCCCCGCGACGCACGCCGGATGCCCCGAAGGGGTCCCGGCGACGCGCGCGGGTCGTCCGCTGTGCGGAGCAAAAAGAGCTGGCTGGCTGATAGCGGGCAAGGCTGTGGCCGCCGGGCAGAGAGACGACGGGGGCGAGCGAGGTTCTGGGCAGAGCGCAGCGCGGAATTCCCGCGACGCGCGCTGGTCGCCCCGAGAGGACCCCAGCGACGCGCGCGGGTTGCCCGCGGCGCGAAGCCAAACAGTCAGACCGTCGAAAGACGGCGAGGCTCGGGCGGGTCGCTTTTCAAGCCAAGCCTCGCGGATAAACTCGCTGAAGCCCCGCTCCCTGGCGAGGGCCGTCGCCTCCCTCATGCGCCGCTTCGTGCGCGTAGCAAACTGCTCCAGCTGCTTCGCAATCCCTCCGGCGGCCCTGCCGGGAAGAAATCGATGCGCCGTCGCCTCCCTCATGCGCTGCTTCGTGCGCGTAGCAAACTGCTCCAGCTGCTTCGCAATCCCTCCGGCGGCCCTGCCGGGAAGAAATCGATGCGCGGCGCCCGCGTGAGCAGGAGGTCCTCGTGGCGCGTGACGCGCGAGAGCAGCGCGTAGAACTCCAGCCGCCAGTCGTCGTCCTCCTTCCTGCCGTTCCCCACCTCGGGGCGGCCGCAGTCCAGGATCACGCCTGGGTTACGTCGGCCGATGGGGGCAGCGCGCTGGACAGCCGACGGCCCAGGGCGAGAGTCCACGAGACGGAGAGAGCGTTTCCAAAACGTGTCAGGGGCCATGAAACGTGTGAGGGGTGTGCCAAAATAGGGCGGCGCCGCCATGCGGGCAGCACACGGCCGGGGCCTTCAGGTGGAGCTCCCTATGTGGCCACATCAAGTGTGAGGGGTGTGCCTGAATGGGGCGGCGCCGCCATGCGGGCTGCGCCACTGGGACCCTGGATGGGGCTCCCCATGGGGCCACGAAGCGTGCGAGGGGTGTGCCAAAATGGGGCAGCGCCGCCATGCGGGCTGCGCCACTGGGACCTTCGGCGGAGCTCCCTATGGGGCCAGGAAGCGCGTGAGGGTTGTGCCAAAATGGATAGGCGCCGCCATGCGGGCTGCGCCACTGGGACCTAAGATGGAGCCCCCATATGGGGCCATGAAACTTGTGAGGGGTGTGCCAAAATGGGGCGGCGCCGCCATGCGGGCTGCGCCAGTGGGACCCTGGATGGGGCTCCCAATGGGGCCACGAAGCGTGCGAGGGGTGCCAAAATGGGGCAGCGACGCCATGCGGGCTGCGCCAGTGGGACCTTCCCTATGGGGCCATGAAACGTGTGAGGGGTGTACCAAAATGGAGCGGCGCCGCCATGCGGGCTGCGCTATTGGGATTTCAGGTGGAACACCATATGGGGCCACGAAGCGTGTGAGGGGTGTGCCGAAACAGAGACACGCGGAGACCAAAGGCAAGGAAATGGAGGAGGGAGGATGAGGAGGAGGAGGGGGAGAAAGAGGAGGAGGAGGAGGAGGAGGAGGAGGAAGAGGACGAGGACGAGGAGGAGGAGGAGGAGGAGGAGGAAGAGGAGAGGAGGAAGGAGACGCGGGGCACCGTCCTTCAAAACGAGGACCCAACACCACAGGATGGTTGGGAAACAAGGGGGAGGGGGGGCGGCTTCGGGCAGCGGAGGTTCACAGGGGGAGGGGGGAGCTAAGGGGGGTCCCTTCCTTGTTCGGTCGTTGCGTGGGCGCTCTCTCTCGTGTGTGGTGTGTACGTTCACACACACATATTGACGTGCATCCATACATACATACATACGTACGAACGCACATACACATTTACATACATGCATTCGTGCATGTATGCAGGCATACATAAACATAAATACATGCAAACCTACATACATACATAAACGCCTACATACATACATACATACACACATAACATACATACATACATACATACATACATACATGCGTGCATGCATGCATGCATACATGCACGCACGCATGAATGCATACACATATACATATACGTGTATATATATATATGAATGCACACATTCATCAACCAATCGGTGCATACATACATAGACACTGTTTCATACAGTTAGACACGTACATAAACACATACATGCATACATAAACACATACATATGTGTTGACACACACATACATACATGCAAACATGCAGACATACCGCCATACATACATGCATACACACATACATACACGCTGTTTTGGCTCGCGGGTCGAGAGCGCACCTCTTCTGGTCGAAGCTCAGCGGGTCGTGCACAGCTTGAATTAACAAAGAGGTGGGGCAGAAGAAGGGGCCTCACGTCAAGGCCATGATGGGGCAACGCCCCGGCATCAGGTGGTGCCGAAACATACATACACCATACAAACATACATACAGACATGTCATACGCACAGACCTTCTTACACACATAAATACGTGCATACATACATACGTACATATAATTATGCATACATACATACACACAGACATTCATACATACAGACATACATACATACACATACACATACACATACACATACACATACACCTACGCATACACATACACATACACATACACGTACACATGCACATGCACATGCACATGCACATACACATACACATACACATACACATACACATACACATACACATACATACATACATACATACATACATACATACACACATACGTGCAAACATACAATCAACCACACAAATGGGCACACATACGTCTAGACACGTCGTCCAGAGAGGGAGAGAGAGAGAGAGAGTGCGAGAGGGAGCGAGAGACACAGAGAGAGAGAGAGATAACCAAACAGAGATATTATCCGTGCAACGCAACCTAACAGCGATGTGTATAAGCATATCTGGAAGCATTTCCCTTACGATTCAGGTGAGAATCCAGTTGTAGAATTCTACTGTTCTCGCAGTCGCGGCCCAGCCTGCCTCGGCTTGCCTCGGCCTCAGCCTCAGCCTGCCTCGGCCTCAGCCTCGGCCTCAGCCTCAGCCTCAGCCTGCCTCAGCCTCAGCCTCAGCCTGCCTCAGCCTCAGCCTGCATCAGCCTCAGCCTCAGCCTGCCTCAGCCGCAGCTTGCCTCAGCCACAGCCACAGCCTCAGCCTCAGCTTCAGCATCAGCCTGCCTCAGCTTCAGCCTCAGCCTCAGCCTGCCTCGCCTTGCCTCGGCCTCAGCCTCAGCCTGCCTCGGCCTCAGCCTCAGCTTCAGCCTGCCTCATTTTCTGCCTCAGCCTGCCTCAGCCTCAGCCTGCATCAGCCTCAGCCTCAGCCTGCCTCAGCCTCAGCTTGCCTCAGCCTCAGCCACAGCCTCAGCCTCAGCCTCAGCTTGCCACAGCTTCAGCCTCAGCCTCAGCCTGCCTCGGCTTGCCTCAGCCTCAGCCTCAGCCTGCCTCAGCCTCAGCCTCAGCCTCAGTCTGCCTCAGCATCAGCGTAAGCCTCTCAGCCTCAGCCTGCATCAGCCTCAGCCTCAGCCTGCCTCAGCCTCAGCCTCAGCCTCAGCCGCAGCTTGCCTCAGCCTTAGCCACAGTCTCAGCCTTAGCCTCAGCCTGCCTCAGCTTTAGCCTCAGCCTCAGCCTGCCTCGGCTTGCCTCGCCTCAGCCAACCTCGGCCTCAGCCTCAGCCTCAGCCTGCCTCAGCCTCAGCCTCAGCCTCAGCCTGCAGCCTGCCTCAGCCTCAGCCTGCCTCAGCCTCAGCCTCAGCCTGCACAGCCACAGCCTCAGCCTCAGCCTGCCTCAGCCTCAGCGTCAGCCTGCCTCGGCTTGCCTCGGCTTCAGCCTCAGCCTGCCTCGGCCTCAGCCTCAGCCTCAGCCTCAGCCTGCCTCAGCCTCAGCCTCAGCCTGCCTCAGCCTCAGCCTGCATCAGCCTCAGCCTCAGCCTGCCTCAGCCGCAGCTTGCCTCAGCCTCAGCCACAGCCTCAGCCTCAGCCTCAGCCTGCCTCAGCTTCAGCCTCAGCCTCAGCCTGCCTCGGCTTGTCTCAGCCTCAGCCTCAGCCTCCCCCAGCCTCAGCCTCAGCCTCAGCCTGCCTCAGCCTCAGCGTCAGCCTCTCAGCCTCAGCCTGCATCAGCCTCAGCCTCAGCCTGCCTCAGCCTCAGCCTGCATCAGCCTCAGCCTCAGCCTGCCTCAGCCGCAGCTTGCCTCAGCCTCAGCCACAGCCTCAGCCTCAGCCTCAGCCTGCCTCAGCTTCAGCCTCAGCCTCAGCCTGCCTCGGCTTGTCTCAGCCTCAGCCTCAGCCTCCCCCAGCCTCAGCCTCAGCCTCAGCCTGCCTCAGCCTCAGCGTCAGCCTCTCAGCCTCAGCCTGCATCAGCCTCAGCCTCAGCCTCAGCCTGCCTCATGTTCAGTCTCAGCCTGCCTCAGCCTCAGCCTCACAGTTGGCTCCGGGTAGTCAAAATGTGGCCTGGGAATTGTGTTCTGGGAACACGAAGAACACGAAGTGGCCTACAGTTGGCTCCGGGCAATCAAAATGTGGCCTGGGAATGGTGTTCTAGGAACACGAAGCACACGAAGTGGCCTACAGTTGGCTCCGGGCATTCAAAATGTGGCCTGGGAATGGTGTTCTAGGAATGGATTCCTAAGGATTCCTAAGAACTCCTGAAGATTCCTAAGGATTCCTGGGGCTGCCGGTTATGTCCGGTTTTGTCCGGATCCCGCTCAGACCCCCTTGGGGCGTCAAGATGCTCTCTTTGACCCCACTAGAAACATATCAGTCTTCGCTGTTAGGTAATATTGATAACATTACACATGCGTCCACAAGTAATCAGCATCGCATCGGATCTTGCCCGAGGCTCTAGCAGGCCCTTGGCCCGTTGGGCTTCCGACTTCTTGCTGTTCATCCGCCACCGTGCCTCCAACACGCCGTTGAGTGCCCCCCTCGCCACGACAGCGGTTTCGGGAGGCCCTTCCCGCCAGGACCCTCTCCGGGCCGCGCCCTGGGCACGGGGACCCTTGTCGATGGCCCGGATGCAGCCCAGGATGGCCGATGATCCCATCGAGGCCCCACACTGCTGCAAGATGGCCTGAGGGGGCTGCCCTGGGAGCCTCGTGTGCCATCCTGGAGTCCCTGGGGGCATCTTTGGAGCAGGTGAGGTTTCTGTTCGACTTTCGCGTCGTCGCCGAATGGATCGGAAGAGCGGTTCAAGAGAGAAACGGCCCAATAGGTTTCCCAATATCGTTCCAAGATGACCCTCAAGTCCAAAGAAGGGCTGATGAGAGGGAACCCATTTTGGGAGCTCCTCTCCAAGATGGCATCTGGAACCACCTCAACACTCCAGGTGCCTGAGGCGAATCCGCCAGCGCGCCAGCGAGTCACTGTGGGGCCACCCTTCGAGCACCCCCATACGGCCTCACATGTGTCCCTTCCCTTCTCGACCTTGAGGAGCTACCATGCGGCATATTTTGGTTGCCTCGGGGCCGTACTGACACTTGTGGGGCCGTGTCGCAGGTCCCGCGCTGCCCTCCTGGGCCGTCCTGGGGCCCTCTCACCGTGGTCGGGCTGTCTTGAGGCCGGCTTGGGTCGTGCATTCGCCTTGGGTCCATCCAGAGGCCTCGTTGGGCCAGCCGGTGGCTCTTTAGGGGCCGTCCTGAGCCGTTTGGGGGCCACCGTGGGGCTCTCAGCAGGTTTTTGTCCGGCTCTCGAAGGCTTCACTCGCTTGCACCGATCTTTGACCGAAGCGCGTGGATCGCGAAAAACGTACAGAAACACTGGATTCGACATCCAGCCATCCTGTATTGAGTTGAACGAGTTGTGTCCTCCTCATTGTGAAGGTTTTGCGGCCTGTGCCGCCGACCCTGAAGGCGGGACCTCCCCGGCACCCCCGCTGGCGCTCCCCCGGGACCCGCTTGGACGCCAGGGAGGCGGCATTCTGACCTGGGATCACCCTACCCCTGGAGGTAGGAACGGGGTGTGGTGTAAAGGGGTGTGGTGCCAATGCTGGATATGGCGAGGTTATCTATCGTAGATAGCATCGCCACTTCCACGATTGGCACCACACCCCTTGATGCCACACCCCTTTCCAACCTCCAGACCCCCCATCACAAACGGGACCTCCTCACGGGGACCCTCCTCAAGGACCCCCCCGAGGAGGCCCCCCCGTCCTTCCGGGGCTGGGGAGGGTAGGGAGGGCCGCCAGGACCCCGGGCCCCTCCCAGTACCCCCTGGCATCCCTTTCCCTTCGTCAGGGGGGAGAAAGGGAGGGAATCGACTTAACTAATACGACGTTTCTTTTTCTCTGTTGGTTTCTAGATTTCTTCGGGACTTGCGACGACGAAGACGACGAAGACGACGACAGCGTCTCACGCACCCCGAGGGGTTGGCGAATTTGACTCCGCAGCGCCCCGTCGTCTCCTCCTCCTCCCGCCTCCCCCTGCTCTTCTTCCCCTCCTCTGCTTGTGCTCGCCCTCCGCATGTCCATCTCTGGAAGCCCCTCACACGCTTCGTGGCAGGGGGCCCCACCGAAGGCCCCGATGGCGCCGGTCGCATGCCGCCGTCCGTCTCATCTCTGGCCGAACGAAAGGGGGGCTCTGGGAAAGGGGGGGTTACGAAATATGCTGCGTGCAGCTGGTTTCGGCCCCGCCTGCGGGCCCATTCCTCGATATACATAGCCGTCTCTGGCGCAGGGAGGCGCCGGGAAAATCAGCTACGCGAGTTGATTCTCATACCCCCCTTTGCTATCCCCCCCTTTCGCCCAGCCCGATCATCCCAGCCCAGCACCACCCATCACATTTTTTGACCAGCAAGAGGGGAACCTTGTCGCAGGGTGCAGAGAGACGACACGACATGACGACGAGAACGACGGATGACAGAAGAACGACGGGCGCGGGGCGGGGGCGGAGGAGGCGGGGATGGAAGCTGCTGGGCCGTGGCGGAGAATTCTTGTGGGTCGTAGCGAACGCATTGCCGTTGTCGGCCGAGAGAGTCGCGCAGCTGGATGCCCTCGACGCCGCGGCCGGCCGGGCCGCCAGGAAGGCAGGACACACCAGGCCCCTCACAGACGGACCTGTGAAGCAGGCGCCTGCCGTGTGAACGAATCTCGGTCCTCTCCTTGCCCCCACTTGCGCACGACTTATTCCTCTGATGAATTCAGGCACTGAATGCTTGTTTTGTGCCCTCTGTCGAGTCTCCGCCAGCAAAAATGATGGAAGCTGCAGCGGTCGCATACCCCCCCACCCATCAATGTCGGTACACCCATTCCACGTTGCGAGGCCCCATGGGGAACACCACCGAAGGCCTCAGAACGCGCACTGCCTATGACGAGAGGGCCGCGCCTTGCGCTACCCGCAGATGGAGATGGTTGGGTCCTTCGCCAGGCCAATTCCCAATTATGCTGTGCTTTGGGGTCCTCTTCCCATCCTCCCCCTCCCCCGAGACACCTCCTTCCTGTGCCCTGCACATGCTCATGTTGGCACACCCCTCACACGGGTCGTGGCCCCATCGGGAGCTCGAGGTAAGGCCCAAATGGCAGGGTCCGCATGGCGGCGCTACTTTAATTAATCGTCCGCTGATTCCGCCGGCCCTGGAGCGCTATTTGGGGCATCTTGGGGCCGTCAGGAGGGCTTCTTGGGGGTCTTCTTGGGAGCGTCTTGGGGCTCCTTGGCGGCGTATTGGGCTCCCCTGGGGCCTCTTGGGGGGCTCTTGGGGGCCCCTTGGGGCGGGGGGGGGGTAGTCGTTGGCAGCCCCCCCTCGGAGGCCACGATCCTCGTGAGGGGTGGCGAAAAATAGCATCCCCCCTCGGGATCGCCCGGGGGTCAGCCGGGGATCGGCCGGGGTACTTTTTGCCGGGGGCCCCCCAGGGGCCGCCCCGCGCGCGCGAACTAGAAATATTGTTAAGTAGTTACCGGAGATCTTAGCACGCCTCTGGCCCGTTGGGCCGGCGAATTTTGGCACACCCTCTCACACGTTTCGCGGCCACATAGGGAGCTCCAAAAGAGGCCCAAATGGCAGGGTCCGCATGGCGGTGCTGCTCTATTTTGGCACACCCCTCACACGTTCCGTGGTCACACAGGGAGCTCCAATGAAGGCCCAAATGGCAGGGTCCGCATTGTGGCGCCGCCTCATTTCGGCGCCCCTCACACGGATCGTGGACCCATCGGGCGACGGCAGGGTCAGTACGGCGGCTCGTTTCGGCACACCTTTGGCACGTTTCGTGGCCTTATCAGGAGATCAAACTGTGGCCCAGATGCAGGGTCCGCATGGCGGCGTCGCGTCATTTCGGCACACCCCTCACACGCTTGTTGTTAAGTCGGGCCCGTCCCTCGACAGGAGGAATAATCAAATGTAGTCCAAAAATAGTCCAGGGACTATTTTTCAAGCATTTTTTGTGCTATTTTGGAATACTGTTTGAGTATATCTTATTTTTCGTCAAAATTCCCCCTGTAGGGGGACAGGCCCGACCTAAGCTTAGTGGCCCCATGGGAGCTCTAACGAAGGCCCGAATGCCAGGGCCCGCATGGAGGCACCGCTCACGACTCGCTGCCCCAGGCCACGCCGTGCCTTGCTCGCAACTGCAGGGGGTTGGGCTTTGCGCCAGGCTAGCTGTTTTAGCTCGCACAGGGGCCTCGTGGAGAGCCTTCTGGGGTGCCTCTCGGGGTGCATTGGGGCCCTCATTGGGGCTACTCCTACAGGGCGCGTCTGGAGACAAAACTGGGCCGTATTGGTAGCGTTGGCCTGGGAGAGCGCCAGGGAGGCATCGGGCCGCCGGAAACTTTCCGGAAGGGTGGGGGGGTGGCATGCGAAAGTGCGCGTCTAAAGGGGCGAGAGCCTTAGAAGGCTCACGCCTCAACGTGCCAGGGGGCGCGGTAGCCGACTCATCTCAATGTCGCGAACTTTCAGGTTCCGTTCATTGACAGGTTCTCGATGGCTGCCTTCACTCGGGGAAGGTATACAACACCACGACCCCCATACGTGGCGTTTACAAGACGGCCTTGCTCGATTGCCAAACTGTTCAGTCCTGTTCGATTCCATTTTAAAGATGCATTGACGAAAGGGCCTCGTTTTGTAGGGGTGGCCACTGCGAAGGTGGCATCTAGGCCCTCTACTGGCACGGCACCGGTTCCTTGCCGGTTAGCGCTGCGAGCCAGGCAGGTGTATCAATGAACGCGCACGTGTGTCTCAGGAGGGGGAAAAGCACAGACACAATGAATCGGCGATCCCCAGGAAAGTATGGGAAAATATGTGAGGTGGGGGGGAAGACGAAAACCCAGAAGATGCGTGAAAATAGGGGGAATCCTGGGATTCGTGTCTATTTGCTTGTGTACCCTTGGGCCCCCTTGGTGTCCTCCGTCTGCCGTCCTCCGATCTCGGCTCCCACGTTCTCGCTCCGCCTTCCAGGCCGCCGACATGGGGACCCCATGGGGCCGGAGGCCCGCGCGGCGCCGCCGAGGCGCCGGCGGTGCGTCGAGATCCGGAGCGCAGTTTCTCCATCCCTCCCCCTCCTCCTCCTCCCCCTCCCCTCCTCCCCCTCCCTCTCCTCCTCCTCCTCCCTCCCTCCCTCCCTCCCTCCCTCCCTCCTTCCCTCCCTGCCTCCGTCCCTCCCTCCCTCCCTCCATTGCTCCCTCCCTCCTCCCTCCTCCCCCCAGTTGCGGATGTATTGCAGGGAGGGGTTCCAAAATTCTTCGAGACGACAAACTTCCCAGACCCACCCCCCAGACCAGCCACGAAGGGGCGGCCTCTGGTCTGGGCCCCCGGGGCCTCCCAGACAGCTCCAAGCAGACCCCCCCGACCGCTCCCCTTTCATAGTAAAAACTGGAGTGTGCGGCCCGACATTCCGACCCAGCCTTCCCTGGGCAGAATTCTGAAGGTCTCAAGTCCTCGTTCCTCCTTCTTTCCTCTTTCCTCCTCGGCCGCCAGGTTCTCCGCAACAGCTACCTGTCCCAGCTGCTCGCGGGGGCGAAGTCGTGGGAGGTGGCCAGGGAGATCGAGAAGGCCTTGTTTTTTGGGGGCCAGGCGCAGGGGAGGAGGAGGAGGAGGAGGAGGAGGAGGAGGAGGAGGAAGAGGAGGAGGAGGGGGATCAGAGGGATAATACAGTTGAGGAGGAGCAGGAGAAGGATGAGGAGAGCCCTGGAGGTCTGCCTAGGCGTCCCGACGCCCAAAGCGAAGAGCCGGAGACGTCACACGAACCTCGGCCCGAGGGGGGAGAGGAGGGGGCCCCGGGGGCTTTCCTGTCCTCCATGCCGTGTTGTCGTTCCTCTCTTCCTCTCTTCTCTTTTTTTGTTTTGTTCTCTCTCTCTCTCTCTCCCTCTCTCTCCCTCTCTTTTATGATTATTTCTCTCTCCTTTTCTCTCTCTCTCTCTCTCTCTCTCTCATCTACGTATCCTCCCATCTCCGCGCTGGGAACCAGAGTTCTTTCCCGCTCTCCTGCGTTGCCCGGCCCTCGCGTCGAATCCACAGGGCCGCGCGCCCCCATCTGGGAGGTTCACCCGCTGCCCGCGGGGAAAAATTCTGGGTGACGTCGCTGCGCTCACGCGGGCGCGCTCCTGACGCGGACCGCGGACCCCCCAACAGGCTCCCCCCGTGGCCCCAGTGTTCTGTCGGGCGTGTCCCCTTCAGGATGATTTTCGACGAGAAATGAAAAATACTCTTAAACATACCCCACAAAGGTCGACACATACTCAAAAGATAGTCCCCAGACTATTTTTGGACTATCTTTGGGGTATTTTTTTTACTTTCGTCGAAAGACCGCCCGTAGGGGGACAGGCCCGACTTAACCCCAGTGGGAAAGTCCGCACGGCGGCACCGCGCCCATGTCCGCGCACCAATCACGAGCATCGTGACCCCTACGGAGCTCCACCTGCGGCCTCAGTTCGGGAGGGAGCGAAACACCCAGACACAATGAATCGTCGATTCCCCAGAAACTGTGGAAAAATATATGGGAAGTGTGGGGGGAGGCAAAAGCCCAGAATGTATGGGCGAATATGGGGAATCCTGTTATTTGTGTGTATTTCTTTGTGTGTCCCAGGGCCCATTCATCGGTGGAGAAGTCTGCTTGGTCCATGGCGGCACGCCTTTCTCGAGGAACGTGGCCCATGCAGGAGCTCCACCTACGGCCCACTGAGAGCGTCAAGGGCGTTCACAGACGTCCTCCCCGCCGCCCTTTTTTGGCGCAAGCATTACGCGCTCCGTGCCCCCAACAGGAGCTCCAACAAGGCCCCAGCGACGGCGTTCACATGCGTCCCCCTCGCCATACTGGCGCACTCGTGTCGCGCTTCGTGCCCTGATACGGAGCTAGCTTAGCATACGGCCGCATTGAGGGTGTTTACATACGCCCCCCCCGCCTATCTGTGCATTCTGACACGCTTCATGTCACAAAAGGGAGTCCCACCTGATGCCCCAGCGAGGGCGTTCACAAGGGTCCCCAGGCCCAATTTGCGGTGCACCCGTCTCACGCTCCGGGCCCCCCTCCAGAGGGAGCTCTACCTACCGCCCCATCATTTTGGGTTATCGGTGGACGTGGAGTCGGGGGGAGGGGGCGAAGGCAAGGGTAATCGAAACGAGAATGGGCTTCCAGCACTTCTGCGTGTCTCAGCACCGTGGCATTCCCAACAGAGGTCCTGTGAACGTATATGGGCCGTTTCCGGGAATGCTATGGGACATCGTGCCGATGGACGTGGGCCAGTTGTGCCTTGCTTGTAATGACGTTCGGGGGAGTTGTGTTGTTGTGTGCAAAATTGTGATTCACATGCGAGCAATGAGTTACCAACAGGTTCGGATAAATTCGGACCTCTACTAGGGGGACGCATCCACTGCCATCAGTGGCTAGGTTCGCATACAGGCTTGTGTATCAGCCCACTAATGAGCTTGCGGACTAGCTAGCTTCTGTCAGTGCCAGCGCGGGAACAGCCAGACCATCATTTTCAAGCAGACAAGATTAATTCCGAGAGCAACCTATGCCTCAGTAGTGAAATTTGCAGTTCCCTCGTCTTCCCAGGGGTAATCTATCCTGTCCGCTTGATCCTTCCGAGGTTTTACGCTCGCCTCATTACCGTTGCAGGGGTGCTTCCACGAACGACGAACGGATGCTTCCACCATGCGTGACCGAATCTCACCTTCTACTTGGACCCTCTACCGTCAGCGATGCGCATGTCGTCATCGACGGCCATGAATTATTCAAGACGCTCTGCGTTCACCGCCCGCCTATTCCAGTTCTCGTCAGTGGGGGCGGCGACGGCTCGTGGTCTCTTGCCGTCCATTCCTCCTGCATCCCATTGCCGCTTATACTCAGTGATGCCGCGTGGCTTGTCGATGGTCAAGTTGTCATTTGGTCGTCGGCCCGTCACTGGTAGGAACTTCGTCAAGGATTGCGCCGGTCGCCAGACTTGGGCCCAGGAGGAGGAGGAGGAGGAGGAGGAGAAGGAGACTGGCGCAGTCGCCTCGCTGTTTAAGCCAGGAGGGCGCGTCTATTGATCTTGGGCCCACGAGCATGTCGATGATCCTCAGGACGCTTGTTAGCCCAAGATGGTGATTACCCCGCTGAGCTTCACCGACAGCACGCAGGCTTGTTCGGTCCGCGCGGAGCCCCCTGTGTCGTACTGCACGACTTCGGTGGGCAAGCACACGGTGGCCCTGGCACACGTCCTGAGGACCATCGAGTGGGCCTGGCCAGGGTCGGTGCTGGGCACGCGAGCGTGGGTTTGTGGGGCGCGTGCGTGGGGTTGGGCGGCGTCGAGCGCGGAGGCGGCGTTGGCCCCCGGCGGCGAGCTGCCTCGCCAGAGCGTCTGGAGCGTTTGCACAGAGGGACGGGCAGTGAGGACAGCACCGCCCGCCCCCGCCCCCACAGCCAGGACCCCCAGATCCAGGGGGTCCTGCCTGGGGGGGTGTCTTTTGCTTCTGGGAACACCAAAATACCATCCCCACTCCCAGCCAAGTCCCCCCTGGGTCACCAGGTCGGGAGTGGGGGTCCTGGGTGGGGGTGGGGGATGGGCTGTGCTGTCCTGAGGTAAGGTAATAATCCCAGCTGGCCCCAGAAAGCAGGAGGGAGAAGGGGAAGCAGGACGACGAAGTTCCCTGCTGCTTTTGGAAGGTACTCATTTGGTGGCCTTCATCTTTTCGGAGGCGTCCACGAGTGGGCGTAAGGTTCTCCTGGCCGTGCCTGATTATCATGACCTGGGCCGTGGAATCATCAAGGGTCAATGGCCTTTTCTCTTTTCTTCTTACAGCACCTCCTCCGGCGGCCACTCGTCCGCGCACATGCCTCGGGCCATGGCGTCCGCTCTCCCATCTCTTCCCGGCTTTCCGGTTCGGCGCACGCTAACCGTGCAAGTTGTGGGCCAGAAGCTTTGTGGGTGTTTGTTAAGGTGTCTATCAGGGCGTGGCCAGAGCGCGCGTTGTCAACAGTGGAGTTAGTAGCGGCATGGGTATCACTATGTTTCCCAATCTCGCTTCCGCGGCTCGGAAATGCAATCCTGAAGCATTGATGACCAGGTCTGCGCGACACTTCGCGGGGCATTTGCAAGCAGAGCCGCTGCCAGCAATGGGACGTCGTCGAGAGGCAGGATCAAGTCTCGTATTTCGCCGCCATGCACGGCCCCAAGGACGCGTGGCATGTAGCAGCGCGGAAAATGAATGTTTGACGCTTGGCGCATCCCGACCAGATGGCCCATTCATAAACGATGTCCAGGTGCTTTGCTGTTTCTCGCACACGTCTACGTCTGTGTATATACAGCTGTCATTATACATATGCACATTGGAGAACAAACATACCACGAATCTTGAATTGAGTGCCGTGAGGACTCTTTGAGTTGGGGCTATATTGGAGATTTCGTTGGGCTGTCATGGCAGGATTGGGAGCCACTTCGGGCCACTCTTGGGCCCCATTCCCTTCCCGATTCCAGGACCAATGCTGGTTTCCAGATGCACGATTTTGAAATCCGTTCTGGGTGCCTTTACTGGATGATTGCCGCCAGGACTGTTAATTCAATGTCTATCCTCACGTGTGTAACATATGTATTTGAATGGCCTCTGGCCAGTGATGCTACTGCTGATGCTGATGATGCTGATGATGCTGATGATGATGGTGATGATGGTGATGATGATGATGATGATGATAATCATGATGACGATGTTCAGGAGGAGGATGCGGAGGAGGACGAGGAGCAGGACGAGTAGTAATAATAGTAGTAGTAGTAGTAGTAGTCGTAGTAGTAGTAGTAGTAGTAAGCGTAGTCGTAGTAGTAGTGGTGGTGGTAGTAGTAGTAATAGTAGTGGTGGTAGTGGTAGTAGTAGTAGTAGTAGTAGTAGTAGTAACATTAGTAGTAGAAGAAGTAGTAGTAGTATTAGTAGTAGTATTAGTAGTAGTAGTAGTCGTCGGCGTCGTCGTAGTCGTCGTAGTCGTCGTAGTAGTAGTAGTCGTAGTAGTAGTAGTAGTAGTGGTAGTAATCGTAGTAGTAGTAGTAGTACTGGTAGTAGTAGTAGTAGTCGTCGTCGTAGTAGTAGTCGTAGTAGTAGTCGTAGTAGTAGTCGTAATAGTCGTAGTCGTAGTAGTAGTAGTAGTAGTAGTAGTAGTAGTAGTATTAGTGGTAGTAGTAGTAGTAGTAGTAGTAGTAGTGGTAGTACTTGTAGTAGTAGTGGCGGTGGTAGTGGTAGTAGTAGCCGTAGTAGTCGTCGTAGTAGTAGTAGTAGTAGTAGTAGTAGCAGTAGTAGTAGTAGGAGTAGGAGTAGGAGTAGTAGTAGTCGTAGTCGTAGTCGTAGTCGTAGTCGTAGTCGTAGTAGTCGTCGTAGTCGTAGTCGTAGTCGTAGTCGTAGTCGTGGTCGTAGTAGCAGTAGTAGTCGTAGTAGTAGTCGTAGTAGTAGTCGTAGTAGTAGTAGTAGTCGTAGTAGTAGCAGTAGTAGTCGTAGTCGTAGTAGTACTAGTAGTAGTAGTAGTAGTAGCAGCAGTAGTAGTAGTAGTAGTAGAAGCAGTAGTAGTAGTAGTAGTAGTAGTCGTAGTAGTAGTAGTAGTATTAGTAGTAGTAGTAGTAGTAGTAGTAGTAATAGTACTAGTACTCGTACTAGTACGAGTACGAGTACGAGTACGAGTACGAGTACGAGTACGAGTAGTAGTAGTAGTAGTAGTAGTTAGTAGTAGTAGTAGTAGTAGTAGTAGTAGTAGTAGTAGTAGTAGAGGAGGAGGAGGAGGAGGAGGAGGTAGGAGGAAAAGGAGGAGGAGGAGGAGGAGGAGGAGGAGGGGGAGGAGCAGGAGGAAAAGGAGGAAGAGGAGGAGGAGGGATCCGTTGTCATTTTGGCTCAAGCTGGAGGCGCACACTTTCTCGGTATGGTCCACCTCTGAGCGGGCAGCCTCTCTTGAAGAGGCATACTTGTGCAAGCGCAAGCGGTCTTTTCTTTCTCTCGCCGTGCCTTGCTGTACTAAATGTGGTTGCCGCAAGAACCCTGCTTGGCATCGGTTTTGCAAGCACTGTGGTGAAGTTTTCCCGCGCGTGCGTCCCGCCCAGCCTCGCCCGCCAGGTGGAGACTGGGCCCGCCCTCAGCACGGCAACTGTGGTTCATGGAAGCAGTATTCTAAGAAGCAATGGGCAAAGAGGTGCGCGTTGCAGCCGTCGGTTCAAACGTTGTCTGAGGATGAGGTGCGGCCTTTGGTGGATATGTCTGGTGAACACTTCCAAGCTGCTTCTCGTTGCATGGCTTCTTCTCAGCGCAAGGAGTTTCTCAAGCTTCGTGCTGTGCGGGTTGGCGATCCAGCTGTTGTGTCCCGGGCTGCCCCGCAACAGCACACGGAGGTCAAGCCCAATTGTATTGGCATACAGGCGAAGCTTGCAAAGCTTCAGATATTGTTGGATGAGCAACTCCAGCGCGCCGTTGGGTTCAAGTCGGGGTGCCAGAAGTTGGAGATGCAAGGGCAGCATCTACCGACGCCCTGGCAGCCTGCGCGCGTGGAACATTCATCCCACGCTTAGGCCAGCCACTTCGGGTGAACAGTTGCGGGCGCGGCAGGCCGAGTGGGAAAAATGGTGGCAAGCATCGCATCATCATCCAGCTCTCGAATGGCCTCCAGAGCTCGGGGAGCCACCTCCGCCTCCCACGGCTGACTACTTGAAGAGGGTTCTCAGGTCCTGCAAAACCATTACGGGGGCGGGGTTTGATCAGTGTTCTCTCGCCTGTTTCTTCTTCTTCCCGATGAAGCATTGGCTATACTGTGTGATATGTTAAGTGCAGTTGAGAGATCTTGAGTGGCCTGCTGCATGGACAAGCATTGCATGTATCTTGAAATTTCTTGGGGGTGCACGGCCTCTTGGGCTTCTGCATGTGATATGTCGTGTGCAATGTAGGCTTCGGAGGCCCCTTGTGCAGCAAAGGCGGCGCCAATGTTTCAGACTTTTCGGTGGTCTGTCAAGGGGGGTATTCAGAGAGGCGCGCTTGGATATCCAGTGCGTGGTCAGAGTATTCCACGGTTAGAGGCATGTCCACGGCAACCATTTTGCTCAATCTAAATGAGGCGTTTGAGTCTGTTGCGCCATCGCCTCTTGGGCCAGGTCGCCATCGAGAGTGGCTCCCCACTATGGGTGCTCAAACGCTTGCTTTCCATGTATTGTATGCCCGGAGCCATGGATATGCAAGGCATTGTCAGTGATGTGATTTCTGTTGAGCAGATTATCGTGCCATGGTGTCATTTTGTTGCTGTCATGCTCCACGAATTGCTCTTGGGGCCTTTGCGACAAGTGCACGTTGCTTATCGTCGTGTCATGCCGTCTGTCCGTGTGAATGATTTTGCGTTGCGGCGACATGGGGCTGCATCGCGTGTTCTGCATGATCTAGATAAGGGCGTCAATGCTATTACTGCGGCTGCCCGCCAACATTGACGCGCAGCTCGCCGTTGGCACGGGGCGCGTTGTTTCTAACTGTATCAGGCTGCGTCTGTCTCTGGGCCGTTCTCGGCAGCCTGTTCGGGTGCTAGATGTGGCGTCATAGCGCAAACTTGGCGTTGACGATGCTGCAGGGCGAGTTCGAGGCAGGCCAGCTGTTCAGGGGCGTCTTCGTCACGTCATAGCTCGGCGCAGGCGCGTGTCCTGCTTGAAATCGGGCAGGCCTCGCAGTAAGCTGTTTGGTGGCATTGCGCGTGCTGCGCTGGGGGGTGCGCTCAGCGATGGCACTGCGGTGCTAGGCCTACAACGGCGAGCTGGGTCAGCTGCGTTCTCTGGCTTGTAAGTTGCAAGGTCATCGCCCTGGTGGTTGGTCTCGTACGTTGGCGCTGATGATTGGTCCCGCTGCTGATCTTGATTTGATTGTTCGCGTTACGTGGCTTCCCGCCTTATTTCTGCTGCAGTGTTGGTGGGGGGAATGCTTGCCGCATCGCTCTATCTTGTGCTGCCATATTGGTTGCAGGTCCTTATATGCTGGGGATGGCGACGCCGCGGAAGTCCATCGCGTGTTTTTTCGCTGCTGCATGGGCCACGCTGTCTCGTGTTGTAGTACGTGTCGTATCTATGCAGTCATGGGGGGGGCCTGGCAGCCCCATCCTGGACCCCGCTGCTGCGTGCATCAGCACTGCCAAGCGCGCCCTCCATTCTCTGTGTGTCCGCTGGCAGTCAACGCAAGTTGCTGATCCCCTGAGTCTGCCTGGGTTCGGTAGGGAGGTTTTATGCTTCAGCCAATTTCGAAATTTCTAAATTCTGGAGCGCCTGCCCAGCAACGTGCGTATGTTCGCTCGTGTTTCATCGGGGGCCAATGGCCGATGCATCGTCAATGGGCCCCTGGGCATGATGTTGAACCCTTCTGTAGAGCGTGCTTGCAACAGCGAGAAGCCCAAGTCAGTGCCACGCTGCTGCACAGGCATGCTGATTGTGCATGCTGCGAGGTTCTTACACTGGAAGCGAGCCACCCTCGTTTCAGTCTTGCCGCGGCCGCTGTTCGCCCGCCGCTTGCCTTACTTCTTCCTGAGCGATGTCTCGCGCCCATGCCTGAGCTCCAGAAGCCCGATGCGTCGGCGGTGCCTCGTGTTTTTTGGTGCATTGGGGCGCCTGGGGATCTTGCTGGGGGGCAGTTTCATCGATGGATCCATGTTCGAAGGAGACATGCGTGAGTTTGCTGCTGCGGGGTGGGCGGTGGTGGCTCGGTCGCCGTGGGCGTGAGATCGTCGTTCGTCTCGAACTCCAAGAGCCGCCATCTGCGGCCCTTTGCTCACAGTGCTTCCGTCCATCAATGAGTCCGAGTGATCTGCTCATGCTTTCGCGCCCAGGCATTCCATGCTTGGGTCTGTCGTTTATAATGGTAGTGGCAACTTTTGGAGAGGAGTGGTCATCAGAGGGCAGCAAGATTGCTGTCACTGCCTGGTCTCCAGCGCTCTGCTTCGGCATGGAGTCTGGCGGATCCTTCGGGGCAGGGGGCGCGAAGATTTGGCGCGCATTGTCGTCAAGATATAGGCGCATCCTCGAACCCCGGGGATTTGTAGCTGGCGCGCACTACCCCGCGTCGCAACGCGGATAATGTCTTAGCCGATGCGCTTGCGCGCTGGTCCGCTCAGTCGGGGAGGTTGCCTGAGACCCAGCGCGACCTTCTGTGTCGCCGTCTCCGCGTTCCCAAAGCGCGGGCTAGGTGGATTGCCAGAGTTGGCGAGGGCGACGATGCGTTCCACCCGCCCAGCATTCACAGGGGTCGCCTTTTCCCAACCATCGCTGCAACGTGTTCGGGACAGACCATCGCTGCAACTCCGCCCCCCCCTTCCCCCCTGCCGCTGAATCTTTCTTACGACAATTATCCCAGCAAAGCATCCTAACAGCGACGTGTATCAGAATATCTGGAAGCACCCCCTTAAGATTCAGGTGATAATCCAGTTGTAGAATTCTGCTGTTCTCGCAATCGCAGTCGCATTCGCGATGGCAGTCGCAGCGACACCGGCCTTCGGATCCAATGGAATCCCAAGGATTCCTACGGATTCCCAAGGCATCCTTCGGCATCCTCAGGAATCCATAGGAATCCTTAGGCCACCTCAGGAATCCTTAGGAATCATGATTCCTAGGGGTGCCTAAGGATTCCGGAGGAATCCAGAGGATCCCCAAGGATTCATGAGGATGCTTAACTCTGCTTACGGATTCCTAAGGGTGCCTACGGATTCCCAAAGAGTCCGATGGATTCCAAAGGATTCATACGGATGCCTCAGCCTGCCTCAGTTTCAGCCTCAGCCTCAGCCTGCCTCGGCTTGCTTCAGAATCACCGCAGCCTGTCTCGGCCTCAGCCTCAGCCTGCCTCAGTCGCAGCCTCAGCCTGCCTCGGCCTCCGCCTGCGTCAGCCTCAGCCTCAGCCTGCCTCAGCCTCAGCC